>CM055117.1:740824127-741051627 GCA_029206835.1 Rana muscosa
ATTTGCCTTTGACAGTTTCCCGCATTTAAAATGAGCACCGATGTTATTACTGACTATCTTTTTTCCAAATATTTAAATCAAATCTGCCAGTATATAGTTTTTTTCTGGAAAATGTGCTGGATGCAATGGGTTGAATTCATAAGTAGGCGTGTATTCCAGAGCAGCACGATGAGTGAATCACATTTCTGATTGCACAGAAGAGTTTGTTTTGATTCCCATTAATAACACTATAGGTTGATTTGCTAAAAGAATAATGCATGCTCACTTTTGCAAGGGAATTTTTACTTAGCTTAGTGAATATTGTAAACATTTATTATGCATAGAATATTCAATCACATGCAAAAAAATAAAAACAAACACAGATTTTGCTTAAATATGATTGTATGATTAAAGTCAGCACAGCTTCACCACATTCACTTAGGCCGGACATACATTGTTCAAACCATTAATGGGCAGGCTGAATGTACCAAGTTGATCAATCAACTTGGGTACAACCAGCCTGCCAGATTCTCTTGCGATTGTCGATAGCTGCTGCTATAGCTGCTGTCTTCTCCCAGTGGGGAAGGCTTCCCCCGAGAAAAGACAATGGCCCATCAGGAGGGATTACTGCATCAACCCACGGTTGCAGGAAAGAAATTTGCTCCGTGTATGGCCAGCCTAAGGTAAGTGAAAACTCCCTTGCAAAGTGAAGATGCTCTTCTCCTTTAGTAAAGCAATCCCTTTAAGAATTGTATGTGTGTCATTGAGTGGGCTACCTGCTGGAGATAAGTTTTCCTCCAAAATCTATGAATGCACTGTAGGATAGATGTATTCTTTTCGGGGAAGGGACTTTTGTGAATCATGGGATTTCAAACTTTATTGAAACAAAATTAATCTTTCCTTTGATTCGCAGATATTGAGTATGTGATGAGAGACTGTTGAGATCCACATTAAAGGCTAAAATCATATAAGACTCCCCGGCCACTGATTAGATACCAATGAATTAATGGGTAGACAGCAGTGCTCCTGCCAATATAACTGTTTAAAATATTAGTTCTGAAACCCAAAGGGACCTTTTCCAGATTTTATGCCAACCTGAACCTAATGCTGTTTAAATAAAAAATTAACACTATATAAAATATGTTCACAAATGTGCTGTAAGCCATTATAAGGGTACACTTACAAACACGGTGCTGTTGTCAGTGCAGTATTGGTAAATGAACCCTCAAGAGAAGGAGCAGCCAGGGAATGAAGCACACTACCTGCTCACCCTGCAGCCGTAACAAATTAGTTTCTATATCTATTCCTCTATGGAACATTTACAGACACTCCACCAAAGGGGAAATAAAAATCGAAATGGCTTTCTCAGTTTTTATTTTACAGCTTCAAAATCATAACTGATAAGAAAAAAAAGCTTGAACATTTGAGCAATACCAATGATATGTCCATATTCCCCACATTCAACTTTTGAATGAAAATTTAATACTAGATCATCTTTTGTTTCTATCGATTTCAAATGAAAGCTTTATCTCTGTGATGACACTATATTTCCGTTTGTTGCACTTGGTGCCATCAATAAAAAAAGTGACATCACATTATTAATGGCTGTCTCTTTGCCGCTGAATTGAAATCCAGGGCATGAAATTTCCAGATGACAATCATAACCGTAATTTCTAGATTATGTTTCCTACATTTCTGCTAGTTTCTTTGCTCCTAATCCAAACAAAAATGCAATTTAATTACACTCTTCAAACATAATGCTCGTTAGGCAGCAGTGACAAGTAATATGATGAAGTCACTGTCATATACACAGGAGGATAACAAGTCATATAAACACTAAATAATTGAACCACAGTTTTAACTTTCAAAACTGCTTGGATCAAGTGAATAATGATCACGCATTTCAATCGTTTTGCAAGTACAAATTAAAATCTTCTACACACTACTAAGCTGCTAAATCACAAACATACCCTTGCCTGACCTCATATGTGCAGAATATCTTATATTCTGAACGTATTTATTTAAGAAACTGAAAATAGTTTACCGTTTTATTTCACTGAAATCATTGGGGTTGATTTACTAGAGAAAAAAATGCTGCTCACTTGCAAAGAGAGTTGCACTTTGCAAGGGCATTTCCCATGAGCTTAGTGAATGAGGGAAAGCTCTGCTGACTTCCATCATCCAATCAAATATGTGGCCTTCTTTCTTTTCCTTGCATGTGATTGGGTAATCTTTGGAAAGGGAAATGCCACCACATTCACAAAACTCTGGGGTAAAATACCCTTGCAAAGTGAACAGCCTCTTTGCCTTTAGTACATTTATTACAATATGGATTATATATTGCACTTCAGATCAGCACTCATATAATAAGCTAACTTGGTAAGGCCCATACACACGATCTGACTTTTTGACAACAACGGTCCGACGGACCTGTTTTATCTGACAATCCGACCGTGTGTATGCTCCATCGGACAATTGTTTTTGGTTTTTCAACGGACAAATGTTCGCTGTGCATGCTCTCAAACTTTCCGGCAACAAATGTCCAATGGAGGATAATCCTGTGGGATCTGTCTTGGTTCTCCAGTGGACCTGCCTTCCTTAACCACCCAAAGTTCCATCCGCAGCAGTCAGCTGTAGGGTCCACTACCGTAGTGGTGCACTCCTGACCTCAACGATGTGCATGTGTCATCTGGCCTCAGGTGACCTGACAAAGAGGTAATTAAAGCTGCTGAAGATATGTCCAAGCATCTCAGTGCATTTCATTTTAGCTCTATTCCTGTTAGAAGTTGTTTTAGGCTTCAGACAGCACAAGGTCACAATCTAATATTGTAGCAAGATTTTAGAGCTTACAAAGAGCAGGAAGTCTTCATTAAGGCCTGATTTAGATGTGCGGTTTGGGGTGTTTTTACCTCCCCCAAACCACCCAATATGTAGCAATTGGCAGGCAGCAAGTCCACTGATCGCTGCACATTAGGATGAATGTGGAAGTACGGCAAATGCCCCACAATTGAGTGCAATGCACGCAGTTGTGTTACGCGTTAGCAAAAATGGGATTAAAACAGGCAGCGAGGAGGCGTCACATCACCTATTCACATTACCTTAGCACATCTAAATCTACCCTAAGAGAGTTGTCCCTAAAAGCATACTCTAATTAACTTTGAAAATGAAACCTTCAGATGCACATAGGGAGCGCAGCCTACCTTCTATGTTTTCATTCAGCCTTGACTGTAGCACTTCAATTCATCAAACTCCCTTCTGACAGTAACCTAGTGATCAGAGAACAGGTGTTTGTGATGCATGAGTATCATTCCTACAGTAAGCACAGTGGTGCCACTCACATATAAAGGCTGATATACAAAAAAAAAACAACACTTTATGAAGAAATTGCTCACAGCCACCATCAAATTCAGACCCATCTAGGCTGCTTGAATGGAATTGGAGGTCCCAAAAGCACATAGATAAAGTAAGGTACACAGTTTACACTTTAGGAAATGCACACCCAGTAACCCTATGAAGAGCTGTGCATGTTTTGTGACTACAGTAGATTGCAGAGAGCCAAGGAAAGGTAGATTGGGAGGATACTTAATTTTTTTAATTTGACTTTAGACTCTCCTAGATCCTCAATGAGTATTTTTACTTCTTCCTAGAACTGCTTTTTATGCTATAGTTTCAGAGTTTTATTTTGTTTTTTGTCCTAACAGGCTAGAATTCACATCTCCTGCAAGCTTGTATTAAGTCTACTACAAACAATATGGATATAAAAGTATAAAAGGGGATAATACAAAATATTACCCACTTCGCAGCAGTGCATCAAACAGAAATCGGTCTACTTATTTGCCTCTTCTGGGAGTACAGCTTGACATAATGCCCATATGTAGCCCACAAGCAATCCTATGAAGAAATAAATTGTCTAGCTTTTTTCACAGCTATTTTTTTTTTTATATTTTATCAGAACTTTACTTCACATACAATGAGTTTCACAGTAACAAACTCTACAGGCAATGTAAGCTTTAAGAAGAGTATAATAGTTCTGCATTGTATTGGTAGCAAATAGGAAATGGATGTTTGAAAGCAATTTACTGTACTGACAGTTGCTGATTGGAAAAAATTACTTTTCAAACGTGAGGTATTCACAGATGCCATATGGAATTCCAATTGGCTAACAGGAATTATCCAGATTTTTATTTTTCACAAGAGTACAAGGTAAAAATATAAGATGTCAACATTACTAATAGAAGTTTTCATTATAAGATTATCCATTAAAGATTATTCCCCCTGGGGTCAACTCTATAGAAGAATAATCTATATGGCATTTATGGTTGGTTAGATTCATGGTCTGATACGACTGACCAAACAGATCATCTGCTGTGCTTTAATAGCTTTCCATGGAGAAAAGTTTAAACTGTAAGGTAAGGTGTTATAGAGGCATCCATTGTGGCTTGGTCATCCTTCTGATCTCACAGAATGTTTCTAAAAAAAAAAAAGAAGTAAGATATTTCCAAGCTGATGGTTTATTATTTTGTAAAACGCTGGGCACTTTGTTGTTTCTATACAAATCCTGTAGAATAATAATAATAATAATAATATTTTAAAAATGGTTGGACTCTTTAGCAATACAGCGTGAGGTTGTCCTAGCCAAACTTATGTAGGCAATATCTCTAATTCTCTAGTAGATGCAGTCTCTAAATTTAGGAGGTGCTCATTATTTTATATGCAGATTTCCTAACGTTGAAGAATATCTCTTTTCTTCCCCTTCTTTGCAGAGAAAAAGGAATTAAAATGTCAGGACTAGGGATGAGCTGCGAGTTCGAGTGGAACCCATGTTCGACTCGAACATCGCCTGTTCGGCTGTTCGCCGAATTTAAAACATTATGGGCAGTTTGCGACAAATTCGAGTGGCGCGTCACGGCCCATAACTCACTGCGGCTGGCCGATGATTGGCCAAGCATGCACTATGACCCGCATGCTTGGCCAATCACAGCGCCGTAAGTACAGAGAGCCGTAATTGACCAAAGCCAGGCTTTTGGCCAATCATGGCTCAGAGGAGTAGGTACACGCCCCACACTATATAAGGCCGCCGGGGTGGCGACCTTGTGTAGTGTGTTGCGGCGTTGGTTAGAAGACAGAGAGAGAGAGAGAGACAGACTAATTTGATTTGAGTTAGATAGAGCAGGCAGGCGAGTCAGTTAGCTGAAGTTACAGTGTGTAGAGGATATATATATGCATCCTAGGTGTTGTATATATATTTACATACTGTATTCAGTTTAGCTAGATCCGTTCCTGTTATTCTCTATACTGACAGGCAGGCAGGTGATTGTGCTAAGTGCAGCATTTTCACTTAGTGTACTGTGTCCTTTGCACAGCGTGCACCTAAAGGTACCAGAATACAATTGCTGTTCTCATACTAATACCACAGGCCGGGATCTGCATGATTTTCATTTAGTGTACTGTGTGTGTCCTTTGCACAGCGTGCACCTAAAGGTACCTGAATACAATTGGTGGTGTTCTCATACTAATACCACAGGCAGGGAGCTGCATTATTTTCACTTAGTGTACTGTGTCCTTTGCACAGTGTGCACCTAAAGCTACCTGAAGACAATTGCTGGTGTTTCATACTAATACACATTACATTAAAGCCGCAAGCAGTTTTAAATGACTTTTTTCCTTTAGAAATGTAATTTTGTGCAGGGACAGTTCTAAACACGGGAAACACGTGCCACTTCACAGGCATACTATAGACACCCCCCAGGTACGATATTTAAAGCGGAGGTTCCGCGGCAAATCTTTTTTTTTTTTAGCTTGCATGCAAAGTATTTGTAGATCACCAATTAGTACTCACGTGTTTGGTGATTTTTAACCTCCCCTGTCTTTTTTCTGGCAAAAGATGCACTTTTAAAATCAGCCGTCAGAATTTTCCATTTTGCTTGTGGGCATTGTGAAGCCCACAAGCACTGACTTCCTGGTAGCGGTGGACGGTGTTCTGCAGAAAAAGTTCCCCGGCGGATAAGGTCCCCCCCCCCTGTACTGCGCATGCACGGCACGAACCTCAACGGAGTTTCCGAAAGTAGCCGAACATGTAGAGCTGCGAGTTAGCTCTACACGGTGCCTGCACAATGACTAGGAGCCATGTAGAGCTGACTGCGCAGGCGCCGTGTAGAGCCGACTCGCAGCTCTACATGTTCGGCTACTTTCGGAAACTCCGTTGAGGTTCGTGCCGCGCATGCGCAGTACAGGGGGGGGAACCTTATCCGCCGGGGAACTTTTTCTGCAGGACATGTCACATCTGGGCGAAGTCCCAGATAACATTGCTGGAGAATAGAAACGCCTACTCCCGCGGGAGTGAGTACCCGGAAGCCGGAATTGAAATGACAATAGTACGGTATGTACAGAAAAAAAAAAAGTGTCTACTGTACATCTTTGTAGTGTAAAGAGGGTGGTCATATATGGATGTTATTTTGGGTGGAACTCCGCTTTAAAGGAATATTTCACTTTTTTTTTCACTTTAAGCATCATTAAAATCACTGCTCCTGAAAAAACGGCAGCTTTTAAAACTTTTTTTTGCATTGATACATGTACCCTGGGGTAGGACCCGGGTCCCCAAACCCTTTTTAGGACAATACCTTGCATATTAGCCTTTATAATTAGCACTTTTGATTTTGAATGTTCGAGTCCCATAGACTTTAACGGGTGTTCTAAATTTTGTGCAAACTTTCGGTCCATTCACAGGTTCTGGTGCGAAACGAACCGGGGGGTGTTCGGCGCATCCCTAGTCAGGACCACCAGTGATGGTCCTAGTAGTACAGCTATGAGTTTGAGAACAGGCAGATACCCTTCTGTGCACCATTCTTGTGAAAACATGCCCATCTATGGCTAGACTAAAAAAATAAATGTAGCCCCCCCCCCAATATTTGGGGGCGCTATGTGGAAATTTAAGGGTGGTCTGAGCCAGTAGTTGGGCTCAGACCAATTTTGTTCAATTACTGTTCTGCTCTGGGTGTGATACTGCCCTGCAGTTTTGTTCTCCTTTGCCTGCAGGTGGCGCTGTCACCGCCGACACGGGCTGGATTATGGGCGGGTATCACAGCACCTTGGGTGTCCTCTCTCGGCAGCTGTGCAGTGGGCGTGGTCTACCCGCTGTGCATGCTGGGAGAGGGTACATAAGGGGCAGACGCCATTTAGAGGGGGCGATCCCAGGGGGACCCCAAGGCGTCCAGGGGGACCTCTGGTCCAGTGAGTGTGCCTCGTGGCCCACATGGCACGAGGTGTGCTGGAGTGCTTAGGCCTTGGGCACCTTCAGCCCGAGACCCTGTTGCTGCATTGTAGGCCCAGCTCCGCTGACTAGGGCCTAACACTTCAGAGAAGGATTCCAGGCTGCCCGTTGTTAGGGGGTCCATCTTAGGAAAGGAGTTCCAGGGGAAGAACAGTCCCAGCGGAGACTAGCGACGGTACTGCTGTCTCGGTGAGAGGCCAAGAGACCTGCCTAGAGGGGGATCCATCATCTCTGACATCCGTGCTCCATCCCGGCTGCTAGGACTGCTCTCATAGGGACTATCCGGGTGAGCAATACCCACTCAGGCTTGAGTGGCAACGAGTGTATATACTGGATTTAAGTGTTGCGTGCCTGAACCTTCCCCTACGTCTTTCAACTTTTCTAAACTTGCTTTCTTCAAGTTAACTCAAAGCGGAAAAATAATAAAACCTTGCTGATTTGGTTTTACTCATGTGTGGACATTGGCCTTATTCCTGGAAGATATTGGTGTACCTAGACAACGGAGCAGAAGGATCCACTCGTGGGAGGTAATTGCCGCAGACCCAAAGTAACAAAACCAGTTGATCCCATTAACAAATAGGGGTCTGCGGGTGTGTGGAGTACCGGGGGAGGTGGCTACATAACAAATAAATAAGAATCAAAAATACAAATAAGAAGCCATGATTTATCCTTTTGGTCAATGTAACAGAACCTAAAGAATTAACTCAAACTCTCTAATTGGGTTAAAATAACGCCAACACCTGTTTGGTTGCCACAAACAATACATTACTTCTCCCTGATCAAGCTTTGAGTGTCATTGAATGAATATGCCCAATTACAATAAAAAACTGCAGCTTTCTGTCCTCTATGTGTCCCTCTAATATAAACTGTTCATCTGTGGCAGGTGGAGGATACAGAAAAGAAATAAATTGAATGGCTAATATTCTCTTCTTGAAGGAAAGTGTCAGGGAAATTGTATGCATAATCGTGCACAAAGACATGCACAAAGATGTGCCCTTGCTAATAAGAATTTACGAGTGACAACTAGAGGTTCCGTAACTCTCACGCATGCGCGAAATAATTTGCAAGTGATGACTAGGTGTTCCTGATTCACCAATGTATCTGCATGCACATGCACATTAGTGTGAGTACTCGGCGCCCTCTTGCCTATTTAAACTGGCTCCATAAACCAGAAGATTGCTTCTACCACCTATGACCTTATCCTGTCCTTGTTCCTGTGTATACCCAGCCTGTTTGACTCTGCTCGTTCCTGATACCTGATTTCTGGCCCGCCTTGTGACCTGACTATGCCTTTTGCCTTTTGTTCTGTTGTCTTCTCTGTTTGCTTGATACTGACCCTCGCTTGGCTCCGACTCTTCTCTGGATCTGCTTGGCCATTACCGACTTCTGCCTGCCTGAACACCCACGACCCTGCATCTGCCTGCTCTCCAGCTTGGTTGCTGTCTGCTGCCCTGCACTTGCCAGTCTACCAGTCTGCCTGCACCTGTTGGCATTGGCCAGTATACAAATCTGCCCGCTGCTTGCCACCTGCTGCAAGTACCTTCTGTCCAGGATCCCCAACCAGGCACCCATGCCACTCCTAGCCCTGTTATATCCTGTCACTACCTTCAGGCGAAACAGGACAGGGGGGTGTAAGGGAAAGGCCTCCCATCAGCTCGGCCTCAACCAGGTACGTGACATATTATAAAAACTTCAAAAACAACTATCTATTTGAAAGCCATTAAAGTGATACTAAACAAATAGGTGTAAATTGCCATAATTCATTCACATAAATCATATATATATCATGCCACTGTACTCTGTTTTGTTTTTAAATCCTCTAACAGCCCTCAAAATTTCCACTCGAGCCGCATCAGAGGGGGGTTCAAATGAGACTCCACTCTCGCCCTCCGCTGAGAAAATTAGTTCCCACCCACCTGCTCCTCCCCCTCCTCCAATGGCTGCTCAATCCTCCTGATCACCCCCTGCTCTCAGTGTACGGAAAGTGTGGGTGACAGCCGACTGGGGAGGTGCAGCTGTCCTGGAAGGAGCCGATCAATTCTCCACACTGCTCCATCCACTCAACCTCCAGCATGCCTGCAGCCTGCCCTGAGCTTCACACACTTCCCTTCTCCCACCCTTCTCTCCCTGCCTATGTGCTCTGTCTGTGAAGGGGATGTAGACGGGAAGATTTAAAAGAAGGAGCCAACAGCTACACTGAAACAAAAGCTGCTGACTGAGCCAGTGAGCCCCCAGGAACCATTCCAAGTGAGTGAGCACTGTCACTGACCAGGCCCTGCTCCCCCTCTTTCTCTTTTTCTCTCCCCCTGCACCCCCTCTCTCTCTCTCTCTCTCTCCCTCCCCCGCTTTCTTTCTCCCCCTGCACCCCCCTCTCTCTCTCCCCCCCTCTCTCTTGCCTATAATAGCCAATCATATTTTATCCTTATTTTATTTATCACAGTCAGATCAATGAAATATGATTGCTGGTTTTGGTTATTTTAATAATTACCAAAACCAGCAAACGGCAATCATATTTCATTGATCTGACTGTGATAAATAAAATAAGGATAAAATATAATTTTTCGTGTGTGTTAGCTGTGCTCTCCTATAGGATTCTTTAAGGTCCTGTGGTTTTGAAAAGAATACCAACAACTCCTGCAAGCTGCAACTTTGGTGCGCTTTCTGAAACCACACCCACGAAAACTAATTGGAAAGCGAAGCTAACCCGCATGTGTTAGCTGCACTTTGCCCAAAGCACGGCTGGATCACACCAGGGCAGTGTGCAGCCCCCCCCCCCCCCCTCAGGGTAGAGGGAGAAAGCTGAAATACTTATAATGTTGCGCTCTATCCCGTAATTAGCTAAATAAAAAATGTTGGAAATTTAAGCTCTGGCACACATTTAATGAACTTTTCATTTTCAGCCTTCAGCCAGTTAACTGTTTAATTTAATCCACAAGAAATTGAACTTAGAAGGTTCAAAGTTCACATCTCCTCTACAAAAATATTAGTTAAATATATTTTATTTTTCGACTGGAACTCTTGTAGTCTCTATATGGTTTTCCGAAACATTTGGTAAAGGAAGAAAACTGTGTAGCTCACGCATATCGCAACAAATTGACTTGACAAAAGATGAAAATTGAAATACATCTTAAAACTTAGACCCCTTTCCTACTGGGGCGGTGCTGGGTATTCAGCCGCTAGCGGGGCTCATTTAACCCCTGCTAGCGGTCGAAGAAAGGGTTAATAGCGCCTGCGATGCAACGTTTTGGCAGTGCTGCCTATTGATTTCAATGGGCAGGGGCGGTGGAGGAGCGGTTTATACACCCCCACCACCCCAAAAATGCTGCTTGCAGAACTTTTTTTCCCGTCCTGCAAGCGCACCGCCCCAGTGTAAAAGCACCCAGGCTTTCACACTAGGGAGGCTTAAGAGGCGCTTTTCAGGCTCTTTAATACACTATTTTTAGCGCTAAAATGCCTGAAAAGTGCCCCAGTGTGAATGGGGTCTAAGAAAAACTGTAGACAGAACTCATGTGATTCAGGAGGTTGCACTTAAAATTTCTACCAGTTTGTTGATAATTGTATGCTATGTGCTGCTTATCCTAGGCTACAAGCTAGGCTAAAATTAAAAATAAGACTGTGGGCAGAAAGGCCAAGTCTAAAATATTGGAGAGTGCCTGGAGCCTTCTATGCATTACATAGACACTGGTAGTGTTTAAGATGACCATACATATTACAATATAAATGTACAATATTCTGTGCTATTTTATACAAATGTCTGCCTGATTAAGGTACACATTGAACATGTTGCTCAGATGGACCCCCATAACACATAGACAAATCTAAAGGAAATTGTACAGATTATAAAGTATATATCTAGACTACGACAATATGATTATGCCATGCATGGTTGTATACTTTATTTCAATCCTTTTATTTTTTATTATTGCATTTTAGGATAAAAACACCTGTTACAGTGCACATATCTTATTTATTTTCTCTTACATATTCAGTATTCAAAATTCTTATCATTGCATGCTATCTGCTGTGCTAAAATAAGAGATTTCCTCATTTGAACATTGCCCTGATTAGCTGTTAGGTTGTCTATATGTTTGTGAAGGTGTTGTCTGCAATGAGCAATATAGGCTGACAACATCACAAATGTGCAAGGCTTGTCATGAGAAGGCTTAGAATTACTTCTGAACTCTGCTACTACAAAGGAACCAATCTGTATATCAGTGGCAATGGTGCAAAATACTTGGAAACAATGCTAGTACAAGCTGTTCCACGCCAGCTTTGAAGCATGATAATTATGGATCTATGTGTATAATACCAAAATGTGCATTCTGTTCATCTGACAAAAAAATCATATTGTAGTAGGTTTACAAAAGGCATAAACTTCAAAGATATGCTCAGTTGATGAATTAGATAGAGGCTTTGGGTATGTTGGGCTCTTTAGAGCATGGTACTAAAAAAAAAAAAAAAAAAAAAAAAGCTCTGTTTTCTGCAACCTTCGTTTCTCCAGAGTTCACATGAAAAAAAACGTGGCCCCGATATAATGAACTGATTCATGAATACAGTCAGTTTCCCCAGGGCAGGGCCAGATTAGAAGAGAAGAGAGGTAGTTGCTACAAAAAAGACTTCCATACTATTTTGCTAGCTCCCTTCCTACTACGTCCTCCAGCAAGAGCTCATTTGATCTGAACAGACAGTGTGAGAGGTTTCTCTTAATCACACAGAGCCAATGCTCCTCTCCTGTACTGACTTGGTAACAAAGGTCAGAAAAGAAGTGGAAGTTACTTGTTAGCAGCTACTTCAGTTATTGCCCGATGACATTTAACTTCCTATCGGATGCCAATTTCCATTATAGGGCAAGAGTGGCAGTTCCAGGGGACATTTAACTAAATACCAGGCCTTGAGCTCTGTACCTGGGATGAGACAGGGAGGTACAAAGAGCAGGCTACTAGGAATATAAATGTTAGTGGTTTAGTTTGTGATCCACAGAGCCCCGCAAATGTATTTACCGGAGGATTTGCCACATACTGTATATACTGCAATTAAAATGAAATTGCGCTTACTTTGCCTACAGCTCATGAAAGATGTCCAATGTAAGCTTGCAAAAAACCAGGACTTACAACTAGTAGGCAAGACTGTATTAGAAAGTTATCCTATTGTTAATTTTTTTTTTCTTACTTTACAACTATTGTTGTCTGAGAAACATTTCCAATAGCAGCGCCATCTTTTATTAAAAAGTTTACAAAAAATGTTTTGTATAAGCCATCTTACAACAATACTATAAATAAATGTTAAACAATATATCTACATATCACTAAACCATTCTTTTAAACTCTATTAAATGTATATTTTTTTTTAAATAAACATCACCTTTTTCTACAGAGTGTAGTGTGCAGTAACAAAGCAATTTAGTCAGAATATCACGTTCCCCTGAACACTATCTCCTGATGCTTTTTTCTGCTATCCTTCTCAGCTATTATTTCTTTTTCATTTGTTACATTCTTTACATTATTTATATAAGCTTTGGAAACATTTACTACAGGACAAAGGATTCCCAGAGCACTAAGTACTTTTTTCTGCCCAGGGCTCAGTTTTACCATAACCGGCAGTGCATCACTGCAGCCTAATCATCTTTCATTACTATATTAAAAAATGCTAAAAGTGGATATCTGCTTTTGAAACTTTTGACACACTATTCTACTAAATAAATCAATTGATTAGAGTCCCTTAGTCCAAATCTCATGCACAAGGCTACTTGCTTACACACATGTTGAATTATCTTGAATCATGTTTGTTAGGTACCAAATGTCCTAAATTGCCTCTAGACAATAATAATAAACATATTCCAACATGGGAAATTCTCTGTGGACATTGGTCCTCTAAGGATAACTTCTTGGTTCACACTCCCCAAAAGGTCTTAACCAGTCATAACTACAATCATTGCATAACATGCAGCTGATGTTTATGAGTCAATTAAGGGCTTGTTCACACCAGCTGCATTTAAATACATTAGGCAACATTGTCCAATGCAGTCCCAACACAAGAACAAGGCTATGTGCATTTATTGTGCAGTATGTTTCAATGTGCTGTAATGTTTAGCAACATGCTTAAACACATAGAACAAAAAAGAAGTTTACAAAAAAAAGGGAAAAAGTAAGTACTGCAATGCATTTTAACTACAGATTGCAGTGCATGGCAGCACATGCTCACACTGAATACCAGCACAGGTTTTATGCACACAGCAATGGGTGCGGTGTGGTTTGAACCAGTTCTGAATGAACACAAATGGAAAGGCTAAAAAAAAAAAAAAGATTTCAGCAAATATTTTCTATTTCATAACAAATGTTGAACAGTTTAGAAACACCAAATTGAAAGTGATCTGCATTTAGATTTATTTTTTTCATTTGTTTTCTGACATACAGACATGCATTTTGCTTGTCCTTGTTCATAGGGGTGTATTTAATAAAGAAACACTTTTTTTTTTTCATTTGGCCAAGTAAACCTTCTTCCTTTTAAACATCAAATCATGTTCTTAGGAATTTCCTTGCAAATAACTGATTGTAGAGGATACAGGTTCACAGAACATACTGAACAATGTATTCCTTTGGTATACCAGCCCCAATGTGTTACGCTTCTTGTAGAAAATTAAGATCTGGTATGAGTAACAGTAATAAAATGGAAAAATACAAAAATTACCAAGTTACTACAACATTAATTTATATTTGCTTATATTCTTTTTACAAATGTATATTGACCCTAAATATTTGTTGAATTACGAAGAGCTTGCCCACTTTGTGTATATGCCATGATATTTGGGTGAGGCTATGACTTGTGCACCTCTATATACAGTATTTTTTAAGCAAGTTCTCAAAGGGGCTATGTGAACTAAAATTACATATATAGCTTTATGATCAATAGTAGATGTTGGCAACATCCACCACCATAAAGACATGCCAGCTATCATCTAATAAAGAAAATTTTGTAAAAAATATTTGTTGGGATTGCATTAGTGTTTTCTATTGTAGATAATGGTGGAAATATGACTACATTGGGCTTCATTTAGTAAAAAAAAGAAATGTTTGTGTTGCCTAGAACAGCCCGTCCGTTTTCCTTTCATTTACCTAGTGCAGTACATAAAAAATAAAAGAAGAATCTGACTGGTAGCTATAGGAAACACAAAACTGTCTAAAACAATTCTTTATTCTGTCTGGTTCATAAATGAGATCTAAAATATTTTAATTTAAGAGTCATTTTCAACCAATGCATTCCTGAGATGCTAGCAATTTGTATTTATTAGAACAAAAAAATGATTGTAGAAAGCTGTACTGTGCAGGGACTACCATGCTGAACTCATACTAAAGAGCCATTTCCCTAAGAGCACATGCAATTATTGATTAATAATGGCCTTCCAGCTCAATGACTGTTAACAATTGATAATAGCTATTACACTGTTGTTAAATAAGCACATTGTTGTGCAAAGCTCACTAGATTCTGCTGATTGTGACCCATTGCTTTTCATTAGAGAAGTATCTCATATATCCACCAGTGCTCCAGCTTAGGGAAAAAAAGGATATGTGGCTAGATATAAGTTTGCTGGCCTATACAATGAATATGATCCAAATGTGCAATGCTATTCTAGTGTGACAGCATACAGTGAATAAAGTTTTATTCTTTGTAAGTGATAACATGAAAACTTTAAATAAGATATATTATACTATATACCCACATATATACATACATTTTATATATATATATATATATATATATATATATATATATATATACATATACACACATACACATACACTGTGTGCATACACACACATATATATATATATATATATATATATATATATATATATATATATATATATATATTACATACAGTGTGTGTGTTTTTTTCACACACATTTTTGTGTAGTATTTCTTTATACTATACCCGTTGTAAAAGTTTGCAACATTGACAGAGCACATTGAAATTCTGCATGCCAGTCATGAATATTTACTTAGCGTGGTCAAATGAACACAGAGTCAGTAAAAAAGCTCTGATGCTTTGTTTAGGCTTATTAGCTGGAGAGAATCTTAAAAGTAAACGCATGACAAGAAACTGCATTCATTTTCACTCTCCCTACTGCTCACAGCAATACAGGTTATTGATGGCTAATTTTCATTTATGCAAACACTGTTTGTATGCTGCTTTTGTGGAAGTGAGTGATAAGATTCAAGCATCACCTTGAGATGTGCTACGAATAGCCATTTTTTCTTTTTTTTTTTTACTCTTAAACTAAACTATTCTCAGCACATATAAGTGGACATCCAACCTATCTTCACAGCATCAGATCTCACACCCATTGGTCTGCTGTGATTTCCACTGAAAATGCATAACAACATCTGCATACTAACTGCAGAAAGATTAAAATACCTGCCAAGCAGTGATGTTCTCAGTGTAGCGTAGCAACATAAAACAAAAGAAAAATGTTGCTATAAAAAGGCTGAAAACTTTTTTTTTGTGAAAGGTTTAAAATACAAAAAATTATATTTGCAGTTCTCTATGTAAAAAATTTAAAACAAACAACAAAAAAAATATATATATATATATATATATATATATATATATATATATATATATATATATATATATATGTATATATTTTTTTTAAACTAAAAAAGATTTATTCATCACAATTGAATAGTGTGCACCTTAAGAAATGTTCCTGTTCATTAATAAAATGATAAAACAATAGTTTTGTATATATGAACAAGACAACAATTTTAAAGCATAATCTACATAGCAACTGGAGTATAGCATTTGTCCTTTAAAGCCGAGCTATACAGTAGTCCCAGATTAACATTGACTTTTGTTGCTTTAAATCTGGAGAACGTTCTCTGCGCGTTGGTATGATTTATGTGAACTAAAATGGCTTTTAAATGGTTACATTCAGTTGGATGTTCTCCTTGAATAAATTAACTGTTTTATAGGCTAATTATTGTCTATAAAACAGTTCAGTTTGTATTATGAAATATAAAGATGACATACTGTAGTCTATATGATATTGGTCAATATTTAGTATACATGGTCATACCATGTACCATACCATGTATACACATTTAACACAAGGATTTAGGAAACAAATACTTCTTTTTCAGTCTGATCTTTTTTATAATGGAACAGAGTTGTCATCCTGCCCAGAGCAGACCTAGCTGTGTTCACATTGGATACATAATATATGAATGTATTATTAGCCATGATGAATTTTAGATCAGTTTCCTAGCGACTTAGAAAAATATATAGATCCATCCTATTGCCTGGTGTCATACTATTAGTATAAGATGCCCCACATGATGAATGATCCTTTTTCCAAGGTCTAGTATAACACTGCCAAAAGATATGTGCTACACAATCCACCAGGCTCAGCATTCAGTAGTATGCAACAGTAATAGTTAATAGTCCTCCTACAAGTGCTTCATAACTGTGTACCATTGCTAACATGGAATGAATACATAATTAGCAACCTGTGCTGTTGGCCCGTTGCCACTAAAGGTTAAGCGATTATGTAATGAATGCACGGACTGTCCAGACTCGCCTTACATGTAAATACTGCAGATCTGTTACTACTATTGCACTTTTCTGAAGGCAATATATATACTAAGTCCATGGTGGAGACAAAAAAAAAAAACAACATTCACTGTATAGAGCGGTGTTTCTACCTTATAATGTACCCCTTTTAAACCAGCACCTATTAATCAAGTGCCAAGTAGCAAGTAATATGCTGCCTATTTCAAGTACTTCTCAAGTGTATGCATTTATCAGCAGAATGTTTTATTAAAGTTTTTAAGTCCTTTACTGTCTCTTTACAAAAATAAAAAAAACTATCTGCAAAGATATGTGTAAGAATTTAACTGTAGAGTGTTACTACAATAAGGGTACTGCTAAGAATTAATTTTTTCAGAACCAAAACATTTTCATCAAATTGTATGCACCGGTATATAGTCTAGCTGCACTAAAGGCTCTCGTTAGAATCTTCTACAATGAAAATAAATAAATAAATCAACACTACCTGCAGCTTCTGATCCAACTCATTTTTTTTAATGTTTAAAATTCAAAATGGAACATATTGCTTACCATTCCACTTTAATGCATTATTTTTATTATTTATAAACTGGCTTTTTTTAAGCAAATCTTACAATAGACTGGCCTACAGTCTATTAAAGAGAATGCAAAGAGCTGAGATATTGCTGCAAATTGTAGCAGTACTCAAGAACTCCTAAGGATACAGATCACATATATTAATATTAATGATATGATTTATTCAAACATTCATTGTTCTCATTTCAATTGTTTGCCCTATTGACTCGCTACCTTCTATTTCATTTAAATAAATACACTGTGTGAGTAAATGCTAAAATTGGAAGATAACATTCACATCAAGAAACATTAAAAGCACTTGCATTAACCCTGTTGCTGGAGGTGCCTGCGGTACAATTCCTCTCCACAGTAGAGGGATAATGGGTGTTCTGTATTAAGAGAAGAGAATTCCCGATGCTTGAACACCGATTACATGCAACTTATCAGTCAAAAGAAAAATTTGGACATTAATGGCATCAACAGGACTAAACGACAAAACACAGATGCAGAGAATGGTGGACAGAAACTTCCATCAGGCACATAGACACAGGGGGAAAAAAAACCAAAGAGGTAATTATAAATACAGCCCACAGACACAGATCAACCGACCTTGCCTCCGAAGCCTTCGTTTCCTGAGGCCAAAGATTCGCACTTTGGAGAAGATATCCACCAGATTGCCATTACACAGGCCTCGGTTTTTGCTGGGACTGCTGCGCCTCTTGCTGGCCGAAGGTCGGTCCAAGTGTTGCTCCCTTGCCTGGCGCTTTTGACGGATCAGTCCACTTGCGATAGCTGCTGCCATGCCACCTCCCGCACACCCTTACCGGGTTAGGAACCTCAGAGAGGGAGGGGCTGGCAAGAAGTTTTGGTGGGACACCCCACCAGGCTTGAGAAAGCCAGATAAAACAGTCTGTGGAGGACACCGAGAGGCAAACTAGGGGGCTCAGCCCCTCTGGCGAGAGCCGAGCATCCCTCTCCTCCCTGTGCTGGATCACTTTAGACAACCAGTGGTGAAGTGGATGATGAGAAAAATGGACTGTGTCAACTAACAGAGCTCTCCTTTATCAGGAGATGTATTACATGTTAGATACCCATGCAGTATATGTAAGTATATATCAATTTATACATACATATAGGTAAAAGAAAGAAACAAAGCTAAAGTGTTGGTATGTTCCAACTTCTTTAGCAGCTTTCTCTCACCTCTTCCACTGAAGAAACTGGCATCTATGCTTGGTGGCAGGGCAAAGCTCAGAGAGGGGGCTTAGCTTGGCTCCTCAGTGCCACCCACACACCAGACAATGCCTGCTTCTCTTTTGCGAATGAGCTGAAAAATCAGGATGAAGAAGATGGTTAAACAGAGGAGGAAGGAGTAGGAGGAGGAAAAGAATGGGGAGGCTGGCTTTTCTCTGGCATTGGCATGGTCACAGGCATCAGGTAAACAAAAGCTAAAACATCCGATTCACTAGCCTTGAACTGATGCTCTCTTGCATCTCTGCAAGTCCATGCTCCTTGATCCTCTGATTTCAAGCACCAAGAAGCACTGCATGTGAAACAGCATCAGGAGGCAATCTTCTTTCCTGCACGTTCTCTAATCAAATCATCCTCCTCCTCTTCTCTCCTCCCATTTCTTACCAAAAAAAAAAAGAAAAACACACAGCTTTGTGCAATTTTCTTGAGAAATTGCTAGTTTATAACAGATCCAAGCCTCTTGCTCAGTTGGTGTTCTTGATTGTAATGCTTTTCTCACTAGAAATTAGGCATGCTTAACAGCAATCTTCTGCCTGTATTGCTTTTACTGCTTGCAGAGAACGGCGAGAGCTTATTCCAGCAGAAGCCAAACTGTCTCTTGTATTCCTATTCAATTTTTTTTCTTTCCTTCGGAAACAAGTGTCCAGAATTGCTGGAAGCAGGCACAAAGCTACCCCTCGTCACTGTTAAGTTCCATAAACATCCCTCCCGGTGCTTAGAATATATTGACTTTCTGTAGTGACAATTGGGGAAGGTGGAAGGTATATATACACAAGAAATCACCAGAAATGAAGTGTCGAGGCATCAGGAGCAGAGCATTAGGCATTCACAGTGCGATGATCCCACCAGCAATAAACTAATGTATAGTAACAGACAAGAGATGGTCGCTTTGAATGGAGGATGACAGGATGTGAAGCATCTGACAGCAACAGCAGGAGCAAAGCCAGCAAGTTAAGCAGATCAAATACGCAGGAGTGTCATCCCTAGACACCTCTGTCTTACACCATCACACGCAGGGGGAACACAGGGGTTTTGATAGCGTGCCATAAATGTGAAAAATTACCCTCACCAATAATTTCAGTCTTAAGAGCTCCTCACCAATCTGTGTGCAATTTCAGATGCCTGACTGCTCTCCGTAGTTTGTCCTATTTACATGTTCCTCTGTGATAAATGTGTGAATGACACAGAGCGGCTGCAGAATAGGAAGCAGAGAGGTCTGTAGATGAAAAGCCTTCTTGGATGCATACAAATTCCAAACAATGATGTGATAAAGGCTGGAAGATGAATACGAGTAAAATGTAGTGTTGTGCAGAAAAAAATAACAAAACAACTGTGGTGTGCATGCCTTGTGGCCTTTGAATTCCCCCCGGTAGCACTGAATCTTTCAAATGTAAGGAAGTTACACCTCCAGAGAATAATATACAGCAGATTTTTTTAATTTAATCAGAAAGTAAAAAAAAAAAAAAAGTTCAAATCTGCAAATTGATCTGTTTTATTCTCTTGCATAGCATTACAGAGCTACAGGTTGCAGGTACCTAACGTATGCTTTATTAGGATATCATGGTGTATTTAATAATATCTCTGGTCACCCCCTATATACAATTTTACCTGTATGGAGCCGTGTATCTGTGCTCTTTTTTATCATACACAGGTCTTTCACTGAAGAATTATTCAATTAACCTTTTTTTAAACAATGCAGACTGCCAGTAGTGTTGAGATATTTCTCTTAATTTCATTTTTATTACAATTATATTGATATGCACTGAGATAATCATCTGAACAATTTTACATAAGAGCAGCATCAGATTTCCATGATATGCATTTCATCAACAAATATTAAAGAGAATCTTCAGTCATGTTAAAAAAACAAAAAAAAACAAAAGTAGTGTAGCTGCTTTTAACAAAGAGACACTTACCAGTTTAGGGATCAAGCACTGCCCTCACCCAGGCTGGCGCCATCATGTTGACTGTGGGAAACCAGCTGGAACCACCTGAGGCTTCAGAGCCAGCTCTCCACTGCAAATGCGCAAGATGTGCATTGCTCTGTGAATAGCACCACAGCCTCCTGTGACTTGACATGTCCCTGGAGGTTGCGGGCAGAGGGGAAGGGGTGCAAACATCCACTGGGATCGCCTGGGCCTGCTCCCCTAAAAAAGGGTTTTCATTATTGGCAGAGGAGGGGAGGGAGGGGAAGGAATAGCGGCACTTCCGTTTTTAAGTGAAGTTCCACTTCAAAGAAGCTAAAATCCAGCAGTGGTGTGATTCCCTGCCCTTTGATTTAAAGGGGTTGTAAATCCTCAAAGTTTTTCACCTTAATGCATTCTATTCATTGAGGTGAAAAACCTTCTGTAGTGCAGCAGCCCCACAGAGCCCCCTTTTACTTACCTGAACTCGATCGTTCCATCCACGGGGAGCAGCAAAGCAGATCTAGCTGCCGTCTTGGGTCCTCATTGGATATATAGCAGCGCAGCCATTGGCTCTCGCTGATGTCAATCAAATCCAGTGACACGGAAGCCGGGGGCGGGGCTGAGTCCTGCTGTCTATGTCAATGGACACAGCAGCAGGACTCAGGAGCACACCCGCACGAGTGTCCCCATAGAATGCGGGTCTCCAAGGGGGCACTCGATGCAGGGAGGAGCCAGGAGCGCCACTGGGGGACCCCAGAAGAGGTGGATCAGGGCCACTCTGTGCAAAACCCCTGCACAGAGGAGGGAAGTATGACATGTTTGTTATTTAAAAATAAATAAAGCCAGAACCTTTACAACCCCTTTAATATTTCTTTTTCTATTCCACATCAAGTGATTGTTAGTGTAAAGCTGTGTTTGAGAAGATTTCAGATGTTTCCAGGATGCAACAAATGTTTAGGGTGCTGAAAGACTTCCTGGACTCAATTCTACTGATATTTATTGATTTATAATGCCTAATATTGCATGTTCTTTACCCATAAACTACTACACTATTATAAGACACCCCTCTTCATAATAGTGCAAAGGGCAATACTATTAGTTACTAAACTGCAATAACCCATAAAAACTGTCATCTTAAAATATTTGTGAGCCCTCGTCTTGTAAAACAACCCATTCAGTAATCATATGATCTCTTGTCTTAGAGAGGTGGGGGTGGAGACTGCAGGAGGTGTGTCAGCGAGAGAGAGAAAGAAAGAGAGAGAGAGAGAGAGCGATAGCAGTACACTGATCTTCTCAGTGAAGACATGTTCAGGGGACATGTCAGCAAACTTCTGCTCATTGGAGGACAGGCAGGCTATGCTCCCAAGTAGAATGCAAAGACGCAAACTGGCCATGCTGGAATGTATTTGTTGCCATGCCTAGCGTGGTCTATATGAAAATAGAAAAGCAAGGGGACTGGCAGGATCACCAGGAATTTCAAAGGAAGCACTACAGAGCATAGGATATGTTTTCATACATGTACATGGTACAACAGACACATAGCAGGAATATGAAATGTTGGGGGAAACATACGGTTGTAAAGGCAGAAGGTTTTTTATCTTAATGCAATCTGTGCAGCAGCCCCCCTAATAAGTACCTGAGCATCCATCTAGATCCAGCTATGTTGCAGGAGTGTCTCAGCTGCCCGGGACTCCCCTACTCATTGGCTGAGACAGCAGCGTGGTGACATTGACTCCCACAGCTCCGTGTCTGAATGGACACAGGGAGCTATGGCTCAACTTGGGTGCCCTCATAGCAAGCTGCTTGCTGTAAGGGCACTTTTAAGGAGGGAGGGGCCAGAAGCACCAAAGAGGGACCTGAGAAGAGGAGGATTGGGGCTTCTCTGTGCAAAACTACTGCACAGAGGAGATAAGTATAACATGTTTGTTATTTTTAAACTATAAAAATCAAGGCTTTAGTAAGTCAGATCGGTAAACTCAAATCATATCCTTGTTGAATGTGCTTAAAAAATAGACAGACTGTGGGGTTGATTTACTAAAACTGAAGAGTGCAAAAGCTGATGCAGCTGTGCATGGTAGCCAATCTGCCGTTAACTTCAACTTGTTCAATTAAGCTTTGATAAAATAAACTGGACTCTGATTGGTTTCTATGCAGAGCTGCACCAGATTTTGCACTGTCCAGTTTTAGCAAATCAACTCCTCTTTATTAAAATCTAGTTGATGCCTATAAAAGGGGCATACTATTGGCTGGCATAAGGTACTGTGCTTTACACAGTTAATTTACTTTGCTAAATAAACACATTACTAGATGGATAGTTTGGATGATATTGTATAACAGTGATTTGTGAAAACCCACAAAGTACCAAGTAACAACACATAATGAACACATTTCCAGCAAAGCTCAGCCAAATGACTGCTTTAATAAATTAGTCAGTAAATTAATCATATTAAACTGTTTTAGCTGGTCTATACCCCCATCTATCAGTACTACTGGCAGTGTCCACATCTGTTCCAACATTATCACTCTTATGCCGTGTACACACGATCGGTTTTACCGATGAAAACAGTCCGATGGACTTTTCTCATTGGACAAACCGATCGTGTATGGGACCCATCGGTCTTTTTTCCATCGGTGAGAAAAAATAGAACATGTTTTAAATTTATACGATGGGGGGAAAAAAACGATAGCAAATTCCGATCGTCTGTGTGGAACGCCATCGGACAAAAAACACACGCATGCTCAGAATCAAGTCGACGCATGCTCAGAAGCATTGAACTTCATTTTTCTCGGCTTGTCGGAGTGTTTTACGTCACAGCGTTTGGGACGGACGTATTTTTGACTGATGGTGTGTAGGCAAGACTGATGGAAGTCAGCTTCATCGGATTTCGGATAGAAAAATCCATTGGATTAGAATCCATAGGAAATCCGATCGTGTGTACAGGGCTTTACTGTTTAATATGCAATCATGAACTGAACTGGTATCATTCAAGAACAAAAAGAACACAAACACAGTAAGTAGACCATTGCAACAGGTTGTGTACTAACAATTACCAGTGGTCTAACAGATTTATAAATTGTCATCAGGATTGAATTGTCTGAAGACAACAAAGTCTAAAGCACACAATTGCATTCACAATGCAAAATATAAATATACATAAAAGGCATATAAAACAAATAACAATTACACACTAGAATACATGTTCCATGTAGTTTCTCTGACAAAGCTAGTGTGTATATTATTTTGTGCCTCATCTGACCGATCTACAGTATAGAAAGTCTAGATAAGCACCATGGACAGCTCACTGTGTTTTTCCCAATTCCACTGATACTCCTTATTGCAATAGATTAGAGTGATGTAAATATAAATACCTTACAAATAAAGGGTACTATCATGTTACTGCAAGAAGAATCTTTACATTCATTTATATATTAAAAGCCAACAATTGACAATTAAAAAAAGCTTTTTCAGTTGCGGGCTTAAAATCCAGCTTAAACTCAACCCTTCTACTGAGACACAAATTGTTTATAATTAAACAGGAGTATTTTTCAGCTTTGCATTTGTAATAAAGGTTTACAGTGCTAACACATCCTGCTATATTTCAAAGAAAACTCAAGAGAGCCATCTGCTGTCTTAATATATAATGCAACAAAACACATTTCAAAAGGTCCTCTTTCTACTTAAAAACATAGAGATTTGTGCTTGTAGAATTCAGGTAAAGGGGACTGCTAGATTGTAGGTCACAGTGAATGTTTAAGCAAGCCTAATGACTCAAACAGCAGCAACTATTTGTTTATACTGTATCTGTCCGATTTACAGCATGTTGAAATCAGTGTGTTGGTCAAGAGTTGACTGCTAAAAAACTACAACTTTGAAGGTATTTTTATTCATTAAATATATTTGTGCTGTTAGAACACGGACTAAATGAAAAAACAAAGCTACCATTTCCAATTTCTCATTCTACAAATGCTAGATGCTTGGCTGTTATGCTAAAGCCCCGTACACACGGTCGGACTTTTGGCCAACAAACTTCATTTTGAGCAAGTTGGACCAACAATCCGACCGTTTGTACGCTCCATCGGACAAACTTTTTTTGCTTTTTTCTTGTTTTCATCGGACAAAAGTTGGGTCTGCAAACGGACAAACTTTTGCCCAACAAAAGTCCGATGGAGCAAAGTCCGACCGTGTGTACAGAAAACCATCGGACTTTTGTCCGATGGACAAAACAACTAATGTTAAAATCAACCAACAATAGCAGAAGTTGACCAAAGGGTGGCGGTAAAGAGCAGAAAAACCACTTGATGTTGCAAAAAGTTTTGGGAAAGTTTGCAGAAAAGTCAGAGCGTGTGTATGATATGGGTGTTCCCGACCAACTCCGTTCGGACAAAAAAACACGGAAAAGTCTGATAGAAGTCCGACCGTGTGTATGGGGCTTAAGCTTCTGGCTTCAGTACTTTGATTACTAACCAAGCACAGGTGTGAAGAGAATAACTTTTCTCTGGCCTTCCAAACATGGATACGTATTCCAGATCACTGATTTCGAAATGACTTAGGATAGAGGGTCAGCAAAATAGGCAGATGTTTTCAGAAAAAGGTCAGCAATGTGAGCCCAAGTTACCCTTAGGAAAGAATAACTGAAAACACACCTATGATTTGTCCATATAGGAAAACGTATTAGGTTCACTTTAACCACTTCACCCCCGGAAGGTTTCACTCCCTTCATGACCAGGCCATTTATATGGCACTGCGTTGCCTTAACTGACAATTGCGCATTAATGCGACGCTCTACCCAAACAAAATTAATGTCCTTTATTTCCAACAAATAGAGCTTTCTTTTGGTGGCATTTGATCACCTCTGTGGTTTTTATTTTTTGCGCTAACAACAAAAAAAAGACCAACAATTTTGAAAAAAAAATACAATATTTTTTACTTTCTGCTATAGAACACATCCAATAAAAAAATGTAAAAAAATCTGAAATTTCTTTATCAATTTAGGCCAATATGTATTCTGCTACATATTTTTGTTAAAAAATATCTCAATAAGCGTATATTGATTGGTTTGCGCAAATTTTATTGTGTCTACAAACTATGGGATATTTTTATGTCATTTTTATTTTTACTAGTAATGTCCTCGATCAGCGATTTTTAGCGGGACTGCTACATTGCGGTGGACAAATTGGACACTAAGCCCTGGTTCACACTGGTGCGATTTGACATGCAATTTGACATGTCAAATCGGCAAAATTTGCCGCAAATTGCGGCCAATGACACCGTCCTAATCGGTGCGACGCCGCATCTGCGGCGCTGCACCGATTACAAAAAGTAGTTTTTGTACTACTTTTTGTGATTTCAGCCGCGATTTACATTGACATCTGTTTCAGATGTCTTTGAAATCGAGCTGAAATCGGGACTGCCAGCGGGAGTGAAATCGTGCAAGTTCAGCTGAACTCGCAGGCTTCACTCCCGCAGCCCCAGTGTGAACGTGGGCTTAGTGACACTTTTTGGGGACCAGTGACGAAAATACAGTGATCAGTGCTAACAAAATGCACTGTCACTGTAAAAATGACACTGGCAGGGAAGGGGTTAACATCAGGGGAGATTAAAGGGTTAAGTGTGCTCCTAGAGAGTGATTTCTAACTGTGTAGGGGATGGTTTAACTGGAGGAAGAGAGAGATCTGTGTTCCCGATTAGCAGGAACACAAGATTTTTCTCTTCCTCTTTGACAGAATGGCGGTCTGCCTTATTTACATGGGCAGGCCGCCGTTCTGCCTCTCCACTGAATGATCGGCGGGTCCCGGGAGCAATTGCGTGCATGCCTGCTAATTGGTCGGCGTCACGTGCATGCCCCAGGCCCAAAGAGAAAACAATGCACAGGTACATTGTTTCGCACAGCCGGGCCGCCCTGCCGCAGTAAATGTGCGGTGGGCGGTTCAGAAGCGGTTAATGTCCACCATCCCAGCTGTACATACTTTTTCCTTCCTATATTACTTTGTCTTGCATGAGCACAGGTGTGCTTTAAGAAAAGGGGTAGTTGTGCAAATATTAGTACTTGTCTTTGGAAATAAAATGAATATCTATATTTAATTCAAATATCTGTATAAATAATAGCTATATAGAGTAGTATTTGTAAAAGCATTTTAGTGAAAAGCTACTGCTATGTCTGATTAATCCATATACAAGGTGTGCCTAAAAAGTTTGGTGAATGGTCCAATGTGTTAATGGCAACATGGGCCAGGTGCGCGCGCACATGGCTATCCAGAGACACATCGAGAAGCACCACCTAGCGTGGAGTACACGTGACCATCAGGGTAAACCCACTACAGGCAGCCAGTGTGAGAGGTAGGGTCATAGTGCAATGAAGCAACAAGTGAACATCAAGTTCTGCTACGGACTGGCGGAAATGGCGATGCATGATATGTTGGTATAAGTGTACGGGACGGAAGCCGTGAGCAGAAAATGTGGTTAAAACGATTTTGTGTTGGGAAGGAAACGACTGAGGATGAGCCACGTTCAAGTCGGCCATAGACAAACAGAACCCCAGAAACGATAGTGTAAGTGCGACAAATGCTGGCTGGAGATCAGCGACTGACTCTACAATTTATGACAGAGAAATTGGGCAGTAGCAAGGACACGGTCCACAAAGATTTGGGTAAGCAGAAGATTTGTTCCTGGTTTAGGTTGCACAATCTGACAGATGAACAGAAAACAAAATGGATGGCAACCTCTGGAGATTTCATTACCACTTGTGACAAGGATCCATCCTTTCTGTGAACCATCATCACAGGGGATGCAACCTGGTGCTACCAGTTCAATCTGGAATCAATGGAATGTCGTTCACCGTCTTCCCCACAACCACAAAATTCTGAAGAGCATCATTAAAGCAGCACGTTTTGCGGACGTGGTGGCAATCCAAGAACGTGTGACAGTGGTTCTGCAATCGATTCCTAAATAGGCCTTTGCTGACAGTCTCCAGGAGCTTTATAAACATTGCCAAAAGTGTGTTGTGAAGGATGGCGATTAATTTGAAGGCCAAGAAAGGTAATTTGTTTGTATCTTCTGTTTTGTTTGTTTTCTGATACCATTCACCAAACTTTTTTGGACACACCTCGTATTGTAAGCCTAATGTAGAGCTATCACCAAGGATACATTATTATTTACAACCAATGTAAAATGACAGATGTGTTTTCTTAATGCTTAGAAAAGTGGATTGATGGGGCTGAAATGCTGAAGTTTTCAGTTTTTAAATGACTATCATCCAATATTATGGAGGTAGTGTTGGTACAGGGTATCTGAATACTGGGCTGACAGTTTCTACACACCAATAGATTTCCATGATTACCTTGACTTGTGATAGGAATACGTGAAGCTAGTATCGAAGTGTCACACCGTGCTAAACAAGTCCAGATACAAGTTTATTCCAATTAAACCAATCCAACAAATTTTTGGGGGATACAGTTCTGCTCCCTTTTCAGAACTTAGGAAAATAAAACAATAAATGTGGACTCAGTAGTACGTGTATTGTTAGCCGTTTTGGGTTACTACAGCATCTGTCAACAGCTGGTCTTGGGGCTGCAGTGCAGCACTTCAGTTCAAGATTCACTCATGTTTTCTTAATGCTCTGTTAAATCTTCCAGCTGTTACATATCTGCTAATACTATTTCTGAAAGCATCAGAAGGGCGGAGATAAGTTTGCCTACTATAAAATATAGAAAAACAGTTTTTGCATAATAAGGCACAGACATGCTTGCAGTTTTTTTTACAAAACTATTTGTACTATACATAATTCATATGTCTATCCATGTAACTACCCTTGCCTAGAATAAATTTTCATTTTTGTAGACATAATGACACATTTTATATACTTGTGCATATCAGTCGATCATATACATTTGCCACCCCTTTTCCAATAAATAGTATTAATCAGTGTGCTGGTAAAAGCTTGTACTCGTGCAGAGTCATTGATTAACACTATACCTTGCACCAAAGAGCATTCTGTATTGAAAGATTCAACCCAGAAGTTAATGTTTGCAAGCTCGAGAGAAGTAAAAGGTCAGGGACCTCTTAGTCTTTTCTGTCTTTAGCACCACTAGCTAATAGGCTGATTTTCAATGATTTGCACCTAGTATTTTATTTACTTCAAAAAATATCACTTGCAGGTATACCTTGTATATCCGCAAAAACAAAATTAAATAAAAAAAAATAAAAGAATAACGTGCCACAGCGACATGCTTTGCTACATTTAAAAGTTTAATATGTATTTACCCAACATTAAATATATATTAAGGATTGGGAAACTAAGTGAAGCAGAAAACATAACATCAACTGCAGACTTCAACTGCTAAAGGCTCCAACAGAAAAGAGAACACTGCATAAATATTCAAGTAGAATTTGGCAAATAATTGTAAATGAAGTAAACATGTAAAAAATATATGCTCTATGTATGTAGTATTCTGCAGTAATAATTATGCTAAAGGACATTAGTCTTGGGATAGCCTTTAAGAAGGAGCTTAGCAAGGGTCTGGAGCTTTGTAGGGCCCTGTCTTACACAATTAAAATACAGTTGAAACTTTAGTTTGTTTCTTCTAGGTAGAATGACAAAACAAAAAAGTTAGCACCTGTGTTAAGTATTATGTGTTATTTATTGTCTGTACCTCCATTGTAAAGACTTCCCATCAACTCCTGGACAGCAAGAGAGAGCGATTCTTCTAAGTGGGGAATAAAAAATGGCGGACTGGGCTTTAAGGTATAGATGCAATCTATCATAGGTAATACGCCTTAAAAAATAAGGCTTGTTTATGCAACACAAATAGCAGTCATGATACACAAATTGCAGAAAAAGAAATCAAAACACATCTTTCGGTCTAACTCCAGTACACTGATATCTGTTTTTATGAGTTTAGTTAAAAAAAAAATCTGTGCTAATTTGTTAAAAAACATGATTGTGACTTATTTTGTAACCTGTTTAATGCAATAGTTACAGGGACATGCCATTCTCATTAGAATGTTCTTTTCATGTTCCATATGCAGTCCATCTACTGCCATCAAGTTAATATCAACACATTGTTAGAGTTTCAGTAATGCTTTGACCCTCCATTTGGTTTACTTGTCAAGATACAGAGATGAAAGTAGATTGCCAAGCAAGTTTCTTTTTTCCACACAGGAAGTGCACACTAGGGAGAATTTAGGCAGACTCAAATTAGGTCCTAAATCACTCAAAGTAAACCCTTGAAAACACAGGAAAACATTACATCTCCCTTGTAGATACTACCCTTGGTGGAAAATGAACACAGGATGAACAACTTAGCTACCATTCTGCCTGCCTTATGTAGTAAACAGCTGCAATACATTTTCAGTTCTGTATTCTGTATTCCGTAATAGTTGAGAGCTAAAAAGTTAGTGAAATAAAGTTGTATATTTATTTGAAATGAACTCGAATTGACTTTGGCAGAAGAGTAGATCACGCACAGCTACATTCCCCTGTGTGGCTGCACGGTGGACATAGCCCCATAGAGATTGATGTATAGTTGTCTACCACTAAATCTTAAAACTATCTTGGATATCTCAGGATTTAGATGAATGATTGTGTCATCATAAATGTTCAAGTTTTGTTGAGAAAAATCAGCTCCAGGTCAACCACTTATATTGCAACGATGACAGCATATTTGTACTAATTCACACCCTGCATTGCAAGACAGACAGCATACTTGTGCTAATTTATAATGTTCAGTCCTTGCTATCCTTATAATCAGCAGAGGATAGCAAGGATCTTTGTTTATGAGGATAGTGAGTGTTTTGGATTAGCACAAGTATGCTGTTAATTTATGCACTACTCCCACATGCTTACTTTTTGATCTCGCTTATATAATGCACTATGTGGGAGTTGGATACACAGACTGAGAAGGAGAGAAACAGCTGTGTGATAACACTTGTCATAGTGATTTTTACAACTCGAGTACTGCTGCATTGCTAATTGCAAGTGTTCCCAAGCAGCTTTAATATCATTACCAGTCTCAATTAGGTTACATTATTAACGTACCAAGTGTAAGAAAAAGTCAGGTGTGGGGTATACTCTGCATTAGACATTTTATATTTGTGACTGCAAAACTTGTCAGTGCTATGAAGTAAATAATCCAGTAATATTGAGACAAAAAACAGGTGCCACCAAGACAAGTCGATGCTTTAAAGTGGAACTTTACCCATAACAACTTGATAAAAAAAAAGAATGTTCTTTAGTAAAGTACATACATTCCACATTAATAATTATGCTACCAAAATGTAGTGTAGTGTGTTGTGTGTTGTAAATTGCCTCCAGCATTGTTCCTGTTTTTTTTTGCTGGTGGCTGCCATTTGGTTGAAGCCCAGAGCCCCTTGAACAGCAGTAAATGATAAAGCGGAACTAAACACATCGATTCAACAGTTTAAAAAAAACAGTTACCAGACATCTCAAGTCTCCCGCGAATCGCGGGAGACTCCTGCATTTGGCTGCGGGCTCCCGGATACCCGCGAGCGTCGGACGAAATCCCGCAAACTCCCAGGCGCCGTGATCTGCAGGCTGTATCAAGAAGCCGCCTCCAGGAGGATCGGCTCCCCCCCTGGCAGGTCGTGGCAAGGAGAGGCGGCTCCCACGGCTCCATCTGGCTGGTTGCTGGTGCAAAGTAGCTGGGCGGGAAGAAGGAACAGGCAAATCCCTCCCCTTCCCCCGAGCCAGGGGCTGGCAGCCTGTAGATTCTTCCGAGCTAATCGAGAAGGTGGGCAGGGCGGGGGCGTGTCTGACTCCCACAAAACATCGGTGTCCTCTCTGGCCGAAAAGGCAAAGGACTGCACTGGAAGGAGGAGCCGAGATGGCAGCCCGGGAATCTTCAGCTGTATCCATGAGGTGAGTGACTGAAGTTTTCCCCTGCAGGAGTTTGTTCTGTCCTTAATGCTTCAGCTCCCTAATCTGCACACAAACAGCAGGCACTGCTTCCAGGGGTGCAACTTCATACTGCCCCCACCACCCAATGTCCCTCACCACCTACAGCCCCCAGCACCCACTGTCCCTCACCACCTACAGCCCCCAGCACCCACTGTCCCTCACCACTTACAGCCCCCAGCACCCACTGTCCCCCACCACCTACAGCCCCCAGCACCCACTGTCCCCCACCACCTACAGCCCCCAGCACCTAAATCCCTCACTACATACTGCCCTCACTAATGGAGCTAACATTGGCAAGGAAGTGAGAAAGTATCCTTGTACAGGCTGCACCTGCCAATATGCGTGGGGGGGCGCAAATAGCTGGTCTTGCCTAGGGCGCAAAAAACTCTAGCACCGGTCCTGGTAGCAATAAACTTTCCCCAGTCAAGCGGACTCTTTCTCTACTTTCGGGTGCCGCTGCGCAGTGGAAGAAAGTGCTGTAGCAGGATGGCTCACCAGCAGCCAGACCCCTGAACCCTGACCCCAGGACCAGCAGCCAGACCCCTGACCCCAGCAGCAAGGCCCCAGAACCAGCAGCCCAGCTCCAGCAGCCAGGCCCCAAGAGCCAGACCCCCAGGCCCTAGGTCCAGCAGCCAGACTCCAGGACCAGCAGCCAGTTCCCTGCCCCCAGCAGCCAGGCCCCATTACCAGCAGCCAGCCCCCAGGACCAGCAGCCAGGCCCCTGATCCCAGCAGCCAGGCCCCCAGGCCCAAGACCAGCAGCCAGTTCCCTGACCCCAGCAGCCAGTTCCCTGCCCCCAGCAGCCAGACCCCTGGTCCCAGCAGCCGGGCCCCTGGCCCCAGCAGTCAGACCCTTGGCCCCAGCAGTCAGACCCTTGGCCCCAGCAGTCAGACCCTTGGCCCCAGCAGCCAGGCCCTAGCACCCAAACCCCAGCAGCTGTGTGATCAGGCTGCATTTCATGGGCACTGGTGTAGCTGCATTTAATTGGCACCGATCAGGCTGTATTTAATTGGCACTGGTAAGGCAGCATTTTATTGGGGGGGGGGGGTTCAGCGCCGGCGCAAAGCGTCACCTCCCTGAAATGAGTTTGCCACCTCCCTGAAATTAGTTTTTGCAGGTTGGGATGTGTGAGTCAAAACGTCAAATGACTGGTGTCATAACTGATAACTATGGCAGTTGCAGATTAAACAGAAGAAGTTCCTTAGCTGTAAAGGATAGGAGGGTTTCATTCCGCTTTAAGGCTTTCAGAAGATTGGCCTCTTCAAACTCTGCTGTGCCTAAAAATGGAGAGCAACTGAGCATGTGCAGAGCAGGGCGAGAGTGTATTACTGGATTTTAAACGTAGGCACTTTTTAATGTTTTACATAACTATACCTGCAAAAGGGGCCAGACTGAAGTTATCTAGCAGGACTTACTTTTCAGACTAAAGTTCCACTTTAACTGTAGTGGCAGTAAAACCCTTTTGAAATACCGCAATGGCCTTCATTTAATAATATAGCGAAAATACACAATAGTAGGCTGCAACTCTCAAGCTGGTCATACACTGGCAGATTTTTGTAGGAATGTTTCTTACAAAAAAATCTCCTTACTACACGAGAATTGTCTGAATGAAAGTACTTCAAAATTATGTTAGCTTTTAACTTTTTGTAATAAATGAAATTTCCTGAGCGAAAACCACATATACTTTTAGAATTTTGTTCATTAAAAAAAAAAAAAAATTCCAATGGGCTAAATTTTTAACCCCTTCCCCTTCCCTACCAGCTCCCTCGTCACAAAGCCCATCCCCAATCAGGGTAAAGAGCCAATGAAAATGGATCTTTACTACGTGACCGGCTGTGTCCAATCACAATCGGTCACATGCACTATTTCCCTGCGCACCCCCAGGGGCGGGCAGTGCGGCGATCGGGGAAGAGGCGTATCACTCTGACACAGCCCAACCCCAATCAGGGTTCTTTACCACATGACTGGCTGTGTTCAATCACTGCCGGTCACAAATGTCAACAAACTGCGGTAACTAGCTGTTACCGGGTTCTCCTCCTCACACACTGATCCTGTGTGAGGAGGAGATTGCCATAACAGATAGTTACTGCTTTCAGTGTAGAGCACAAAACACAGATTGCCCCAGTAAAAAAGTGTACCACTGCCAGCCCATTGAGTACCTGTCTCCAGCCCATCAGAGTACCCGAGTACCTGTCTCCAGCCCATCAGAGTACATGCGTACCTGTCTCCAGCCCATCAGAGTACCCGTGTACCTGTCTCAAGCCCATCAGAGTACCCGAGTACCTGTCTCCAGGCCATCAGAGTATCCGAGTACCTGTTTCCAGTCCATGAGTGTACCCAAGTACCTGTTTCCAGTCCATCAGCGTACCCAAGTACCTGTTTCCAGTCCATCAGTGTACCCAAGTACCTGTCTCCAGCCCAGAGTACCCAAGTACCTGTCTCCAGCCCAGAGTATCCAAGTACCTGTCTCCAGCCCAGAGTACCCAAGTACCTGTCTCCAGCCCTTCAGAGTACCCAAGTACCTGTCTCCAGCCCTTCAGAGTACCCAAGTACCTGTCTCCAGCCCTTCAGAGTACCCAAGTACCTGTCTCCAGCCCTTCAGAGTGCCCAAGTACCTGTCTCCAGCCCTTCAGAGTGCCCAAGTACCTGTCTCCAGCCCTTCAGAATGCCCAAGTACCTGTTTCCAGCCCAGAGTACCCCAACTATCTATCTGCAGCCCATCAGAGTACCCAAGTACCTGTCTCCAGCCCAGAGTACCTATCTGCAGCCCATCAGAGTACCCAAGTACCTATCTGCAGCCCATCAGAGTACCCAAGTACCTGTCTCCAGCCCAGAGTACCCAAGTACCTGTCTCCAGCCCAGAGTACCCTAGTACCTATCTGCAGCCCATCAGAGTACCTGTCTCCAGCCCATCAGAGTACCTGTCTCCAGCCCATCAGAGTACCTGTCTCCAGCCCATCAGAGTACCTGTCTTCAGCCCATCAGAGTACCTGTCTCCAGCCCATCAGAGTACCTGTCTCCAGCCCATCAGAGTACCTGTCTCCAGCCCATCAGAGTACCTGTCTCCAGCCCATCAGTGTACCTGTCTCCAGCCCATCAGAGTACCTGTCTCCAGCCCATCAGAGTACCTGTCTCCAGCCCATCAGAGTACCTGTCTCCAGCCCATCAGAGTACCTGTCTCCAGCCCATCAGAGTACCTGTCTCCAGCCCATCAGAGTACCTGTCTCCAGCCCATTAGAGTACCCTAGTACCTATCTGCAGGCCCTCAGAGTACCTGCGTACCTGTCTCCAGCCCTTCAGTGTACCTGTCTCCAGCCCTTCAGATTACCTGTCTCTAGCCCTGCAGAGTACCTGTCTCCAGCCCTGCAGAGTACCTGTCTCCAGCCCTGCAGAGTACCTGTCTCCAGCCCATCAGAGTACCTGAGTACCTATCTGCAGGCCATCAGAGTACCCTAGTACCGGACTCCAGCCCATCAGAGTACCTGTCTCCAGCCACTCAGAGTACCTGTCTCCAGCCACTCAGAGTACCTGTCTCCAGCCACTCAGAGTACCTGTCTCCAGCCACTCAGAGTACCCAAGTACCTGTCTCCAGCCCAGAGTACCCTAGTACATATTTGCAGCCCATCAGAGCACCTGAGTACCTATCTGCAGCCCATCAGAGTACCTATCTCCAGGCCATCGAAGTACCCTAGTACCTGACTCCAGCCCATCAGAGTACCTGAGTACTTGTCTCCAGCCCATCGGAGTACCTAAATATCTGCCTCTAGCCCATCAGAATATCCGAGTACCTGTCTTCAGCCCAGAGTGGTCCTTAAGCGGTTAACTACTTTGGAAGGTTTTATCCCCTTCATGACCAAGGCATTTTTTTCTTTTCAGCACTATTCTGCTTTAACTGGCAATTGCTCAGGCATGCAACACTGAACTCAAATGAAATTTATATAATTTTTTTCACACAAATAGAGCTTTCTTTGGTGGTATTTGATCACCACTGTTTTTTTTATTATAGAAATGAAAAAAGACCCCTGATGATTTCTACTTTCTGTCATAAAGCATATCCAATAAAATCAAATGTCTTCATAGATTTAAGCCAAAATGTATTCTGCTACAGGTTGCAACAAGTGCTGGCAGTGATCGGGGCTGATCCTGCTAACCCTATTTTTGGGGGCACTAGTATAGCTCTGATCATGATAAAGGTTCTGATCCGTACAGACACTATACTAGTAATGGTGGTGATCAGCGACTTAAAGGGTGACTGTGATTGTGTGGCATGCAATCTGGCACCGACACTAGCTGGGAGGGACACTGACGTCGCTAGTGACGTACAGTGATCAGTGACAATAGTGTACACTGTACTAATGACACTGGCTCAGTGGCAGGAGTGATCAAGGGGCAATTAAGGGGGTAACTGTGATTATCTGGCTGGAGTCGCTCCTTGTTTACAGTTTTAAACGGTAGCTGAAAGCAGGGAGAAATCTAGCCAGATCTGTGTGTTGTGTTTACCTGTTCTGTGATTAGCCAGATTTGCTGGTTGGAAGCTGAAGAGTGGGAACTTTGAGTGGAGAGTGAAAACCAATTTTGCTTTTGACTGCTGGTGATTTTTAGGTTCTTTTTGGGGTCTTCCCTTGCAGCTTTTTAACACATTTTCTGTCACTTTTTAAACGGCCTTTTTTTTCTTCCTTCCTTTAGACTACCAATTAAGGGGAGTGGTTAATTGGTCACAGGTGCTTCAGGTCCTAGATTACTTTCTGTAGAACTCATTTTTGAGCTTGCCACCTTTTTGCTTGCTGGAACTTAGACCAAGTGGAACTGGACTAAGTGGTGAGTTAAAAAACAGAGTTGAAAACAGGAGATAACAGGAGTCATCAAATCTGTAAGTGACATCTGAAATTTCCTGTTAGTAATATTAATATTGTAACTGGGAAAATGTGTGCTAGCAAGATTGAAGGTTTTGTGCAGTGCACAGTGTGCCACATGTATACAACAATGGAGCAACAGCTCCAGGATGGATACCACTGCGACAGATGTGAGCAGGGTGCCCTTCTGAAAGCTAAAATTTGAGATCTGGAGGAACAAATTGCAACACTGGGCAGAACGGACAACCTTGAAAGGGGTCCTATGCTCACTGAGCAAGTGGCTAGTGGGGTTAATGGGGAGAGTGGAGGAGTAAGTCAGGATTATCAGGTAGGGAGATCGGTTAATACAGTTAGAGGGAGTGGTAGGGGCTTACAGAAAAGGAAGGCCAGCCCTGGATTTGAGCACCCTAACAGATTCGCCAAGTTGGGTGAAGATGTGGGGGTATCAAGCTCAGAGGTGGCAGACCTAGATGTCACTGCTCCCCCTAACAGCCGGGAGAGCAACCCATCTAGTAGTGGTGTCAGGGTAGTGCAGGTAGGCCTAGACAGTTGGTGGTAATAGGGGATTCTATAATCAGAAGGACTGATAGAATAATTTGTCGCCAGAATCGCCTTAACCAAATTGTTTGCTGCCTCTCTGGTGCCAGGGTTTGTCAAGTGGTGGACCAGGTTGATAAATAACTGGGAGGGGCTGGGCATGACCCAGCTGGCTTGGTCCACGTTGGAACCAATGACAGAATATATGGAAGGTGGAGGCTCCTTAAGAACCAATTTAAAGAACTAGGCTGCAAGTTGAAGGGAAGGACCTCCAAGGTGATGTTCTCTGAAATATTGCCTGTGCTATGTAAACAACAGGAAAGGCAGGGGGCAATTAGAGAGCTGAATGCATGGCTAAAGACCTGGTGTAAGAAGGAGGGATTTGGGTTTTTAGAGCACTGGGCTGACTTTTCATTGGGGTGCCACCTATATGCTAAAGATGTTTTGCAACTAAATGGAAGGGGGTCTACTGTGCTGGGGGAGAGGTTTATGGGAAGGCTGGAGGAGTATTTAAACTAGGATTGTGGGGGAGGGTGAATTAGATTATAATGGGTCAGACAGGGGTCAGCCCCTATTGGTGGGTGGAATGGGGACAGATGGGGGGAGGGCTATGGCAGATGATATAAAGGTTCCTATGTTACAAAAAACATTGGAAATGGTACTATTTGTACTAAAATAAAAAATATGCAACATACGTTTGCAAAATGTGACATTGAATTAAAGTGTTTGGTCACCAATGCCAGAAGTCTGCCAAGCAAAATTGGAAGAGTTGGAAACTCTGGTGCATGAGGAGAACTATGATCTAATTGGTATTGCTGAATCTTGGCTTCATTGTTCTCATGACTGGGCTATTAATATTCCTGGCTATGCTCTCTTTCAGAAAGACAAGGTAAAACGGAGGGTTGGTGGTGTCTGTCTCTATGTGAGAAGTGATCTCAAAGTGAGTGTGAAAAAGGACCTAATTGATTAAGAGTGTGAGGAGTCTGAAGCATTATGGGTGGAACTGTACATAGGTGTGCGTACTACAAAGGTTATCATTGGCGTTTGTTATAGACCTTCCAGTGTTAATGAGGAGGTGGAGACTCAGCTCCTTGCACAGATGGAAAGAACTGCAAGGGCTGGGACAGTGATAATAATGCAGGATTTTAACTATCCGGAAATTGACTGGAATAATGGCACTGCTGGGAAAGTTAAACAGCAAAACTTTATAAACCTATTACAAGACAATTTTATGGTCCAGTTTTTTGAGGTCCCGACTAGGAATGACGCTCTGCTGGACTTGGTAATCTCAAAACATGCAGAGCTTATTACCAATATGCATATTAAAGAACATCTGGGTAGCAGTGACCATAACTTGATTTCATTTAATGTTAGCTGTATACAACAAACACATACCGGAAAGATAAAAACACTCTGCTCTCCAAGACTTAGACTGGGAGGGAATATAATCATGAACACAGAACAGAAATGGGAATTCTTCAAAAAAGACTGTATGGAAACTCACTGCAAAGTATATTCCCATGGGCAATAAGTTTAAAAGGCTAAAAATAAAACCTATGTGACTCACGGTCAAAGTTAAAATGGCTACAAATAATAAGAAAATAACTTAAAAAAAAATATAAAAATGAAGGAACACTATCATCGTTTAAATGCTACAAAGAATATAACAGAATATGTAAAAGGGAAATCATGGATGCAAAAATTCAAAACGAACGACAGATTGCAAAAGATAGTAGGACAAACCCCAATTTTTTTTCAAATATATTAATAGTAAAAACGTCAGGTCTGAGCATGTAGACCCTTTACAAAATAACCTAGAGTGGGTGACTGGGGACAAAGAGAAGGCAAATGTATTAATACTTTCTTAATCTCTGTGTATACAAAGGAGCATGAGGGGGCTCATGTCTATAATGGGGATGGTATTGACACAGCCCCAAATGATCCACAATGGCTCAAAGGTGATATGGTCCAGAAATATTTAGACAGAATAAAGGTGGATAAAGCACCTGGACCAGATGGCATCCGCCCACAGATCCTAAAAAGTTGAGCTCCGTCATTTTACAAACCATTGTTTCTAATTTTTAGGGACTCGTTAATGACTGAAATGGTACCACTGGATTGGCGTAGGGCCAATGTGGTGTCCATATTTAAAAAGGGATCAAAGTCTTCACCAAGTAACTATAGATCTGTTAGTTTAACTTTGATAGTTGGGAAGATACTGGAGAGTTTAATAAAAGACCACATAGATGAGTTCTTGCTTGAAAAATATATATTTTAAAGTGGAAGTAAACCCTCCTATCGTTTTCTGCTAAGGAAGCTGCCATCTTGGCCTCTGTTTAAACTTCAACTGCCACGGTGCTGCACATGTGATCTGTTATGACACCAGCCATTGGATGGTTTGACAGTTTGCTTGAGAGCACAACCAATGGGACAGTTAGCATTTCCGGCATGCCGGGAATGTAACAGTTTTTTTAAACTGTTACATTGATGGGTTTACTTCCGCTTTAAGCAACAGACAGCATGGATTCATTAAAGACAGAAATTGTCAAACAAATCTGATTTCTTTTTGTGAAGAGGTAAGTAAAACCTTGAACAGAGGGGTGGCTGTGGACGTGGTATACTTGGATTTTGCAAAAGCGTTTGACACAGTTCCCCACACACGGCTAAAGTGTAAAGCCCCATTCACACTATTAGATTTTCTCACGATTTTCGTCTTCAGATTTACCAAAACCATCTAATATGAGGTCAAACCTTAAGAGTTTCAATTCGTATGCAGTCAGGCAGGCCCTTACAGTCAGGCAGGCCCATGGTTTTGGTAAACCTGAAGACAAAAACCTGCAGAAAAACTGATAGTGTGTATGGGGCTTAAAGGTTTGACCTCAGAGTGAGATATCATTTTGCCCCTGTACAAATCATTAGTAAGACCTCTTCTGGAATATTCAGTTCAGTTTTGGGCACCAGTTCTCAAAAAGAATATCGGGGAACTGGAGAAAGTGCAGAAAAGGGCAACCAAACTGATAGGAGGCATGGAGGAGCTCAGCTATGAGGAAAGATTAGAGGAACTGATATTATTCCTTTCTTGAGAAGAGGACATTAAGGGGGGATATGATCAACATGTACAAATAAATAAGTGATCCATATAGTGAACTTTGTGTTGAGTAATTCACTTTAAGGTCTTCACAGAGGACAAGGGGGCACTCATTACGTCTAGAGGAAAAAAGATTTAATCTCCAAATACGGAAAGGTTTCTTCACAGTAAGAGCTGTGAAAATGCGGAATAGACTCCCTCCTCAAGAGGTGGTTCTGGCCAGATCAATAGATTGCTTTATAAGAGGCCTGGATTCTTTCCTAAATGTACATAATATAACTGGGTACTGACATGTATAGGTAAAGTTGATCCAGGGGAAAACTGATTGCCTCTTGGGGGATCAGGAAGGATTTTTTTCCCCCTGCTGTAGCAAATTGGAGCATGCTTTGCTGGGTTTTTTTTTGCCCTCCTCTGGATCAACTGTGGGTGAGGGATTGTGTATATGAGATTGTATTTCTTTTTCTTTTTGGTTGAACTGGATGGACTTGTGTCATTTTTCAACCTTTCTAACTATATGCAACTAGCCACAGCCGATCAGCAGGAATACAGCCAAAATTATTGGCTGTAACCTGCTGACAAATTTGTGCTGTGTCCAATCACAGAACAGGTCAGCATACCGCTAAACCAGGAAGTACACCACAAGGGTACATCACGGAGCCTGGGGCTGCTGTCCACCAGTAGTACATGTACTGTTTGTGGTCAGCAAGAGGTTAAATAACCTGTTAACATCAGAGTATTAGGTGCCTGAATTTTATAGAACATAATCATTATAATCATTATTTTTTGAAGAGCAACTTTGGCACACTCTCCACTTATGACTTTCAGGCTGGGTTCACACTTGTACGACACGACAGTCATACAAGTTTCATCCTACTTTGCTCTGCGACATCAGTCCTACATTGGTCCGACATCCCTCCGACTTGAATGAACAGGATACTACTTTGATCCGACTTTGTGATAGTCTGACTTGTTCTTTGACCAATCAAAACAATCCTAGAGTGAGATAAATTCCTTTTAGGCCGGGTTCACACTTGTGCAACACGACAGCCGTCCTACTTTGGATCCGACTTTGCCCTGCGACTTGAAGCCGACATACGTCCGAATTTCAATGAACGGGGATCAACGGGGAAACGGCGTGGGGGTCCCCCTCAGCCAAAAAAACGGCGTGGGGGTCCCCCTCAAAATCCAAACCAGACCCTTATCCAAGCACGCAACCTGGCAGGCCGCAGGAAAAGAGGGGGGGACGAGAGAGCGGCCCCCCTCCCTCCTGAACCGTACCAGGCCGCATGCCCTTTGGTGCTTTGGGTCAGGGGGGCGACCTGTGCCCCCCCACCCCAAAGCACCCTGCCCCCATGTTGATGAGTCGCCTTCTTCCCTCTTCTCCTCCTCGATGTTGAAACGTCGCTTCCTCCCGCTGTAATGCTGGGTGTGCGGTCCGCAACGATTTATATAGGCCTCTCATGACGTCACAGTCACATGCTCCGGGTGGCCACATGCTCCCATGATGTCGCAGTCACATGCTTCGGGGCCACCCGGAGCTTGTGACTGTGACGTCATGAAAGGCCTATATAAATCGTTGCGCATCACACACCCGACATTACAGCGGGAGGAAGCGACGTGTCAACATTGAAGAGGAGAAGAGGGAAGAAGGCGACGGAGAAGACCGGGCCCCGCTAGCAAAAGAGCTGGAAGAAGATAGCGGAGGCCCGGCAGAAGGAAGAAAGAACCGGAGAGCGAGAGAAGAACCGGAAAGCGAGGAGACGACACCGGAGACCCCCGAAGTCGGAAGAGACCCCCGGAGTCAGAACAGACCCTCGGAGTCGGAAGAAGACCCCCAGAGCTGTGTAATAAATTACTTTAAAAACCTGTGTAGTGTTTTTTTTTGACATTTTTTTCCACCAGGTGAATGGGTAGGGGTACGATGTACCCCATACTCATTCACATAGGGTGGGGGGCCGGGATCTGGGGGCCCCCTTATTAAAGGGGGCTCCCAGATTCCGATAAGCCCCCGCCCGCATACCCCGACAACCAACGGGCCAGGGTTGTTGGGAAGAGGCCCTGTCCTCATCAACATGGGGGCAGGGTGCTTTGGGGTGGGGGGGCGCAGGTCGCCCCCCTGACCCAAAGCATCAAACCCCCCATGTTGAGGGCATGCGGCCTGGTACGGTTCAGGAGGGAGGGGGGCCGCTCTCTCGTCCCCCCCCCTCTTTTCCTGCGGCCTGCCAGGTTGCGTGCTCGGATAAGGGTCTGGTTTGGATTTTGAGGGGGACCCCATGCCGTTTTTTGGCTTAGGGGGTTCCCCTTAAAATCTATACCAGACCGAAGGGCCTGGTATGCTCTCGGAGGGGGAACCAATGCCGTTTTTTTATTTAAAATTTGGCGTGGAGTTCCCCCTCAAGATCAGCAGAGCACAAGTCGCATGCCAAAGTCGGACCATGCAAGACCGCGGTCCGACTTTGATCCGACTTCAATGATAGTCGATGGGCTGAAGTAGGATCAAAGTCGGACCAGAGTAGTACAGGGAGCATCTTCAAAGTCGGACCGACATGTGTCGGACCAGTTAAGACGGCTCCCATAGGGAAACATTGATTTTCACACGTCATGCGACATGAGCTCCCAATGTCGGAGCATTTGTTGGACAAGTGTGAACCCGGCCTTAATGCAGTATTAAGTCCATTATATTTAAAATGTTTTTAGTTTAGTGCTAAAGTCCGGTAAAGTGGGAAACAGGAACAGCTTGTATAGTGAAGCACACAGTGACCTGGAACACGCAGAAAAGCTATCAGTGAGAAAAGTCTCAGTGTTGTAGGTAGGGAGAGAACTGGTAAAATGCATGTCACTATAGGGTGATCCAGAATTCACCCCTCTGGGGAGACTCTAAGAGGATTTTAACTGCATGTGTTGGGAGTTTTCTTAGCTCCATAAATTACTGGAACAAAATGAAATTACCATCAATATTCATTATTTTATCTTTTATAAATGAATTAAATTTTTTAAATAATACAAGAGCACATTAAAGCAATTTGCAGGAAATCAGCAAACACAGCAACCGGAGACACTTTGAGGTGAGGGAAAAAGTATCTGCTGGCCATAACAACAAGCCAGGTTCTTGCTGCTATTTTTCCATGGAGCGTTTAAAACCCATCTGAACCTTGAGTTAAAATCCGCTAAATACATTTCAAGGTGAATCAAAACAAAAGAGGTTTAAAGTCTAGAGAGTTTTCTTTAAAGCTTATCTACAGGAAGAAGACTAAATCTACCCTTGCAGTAGCTCCCCCCCCCCCCCCCTGCACTGCAAGGGTTACATTTTCAGTCTGAAGATGCAGGAATAAAGTGTACTACATACCCGATCCCTCTATCTGATAGGCTCCAGCACTGCTCCCTTCTGCCTGAAGCTGGTCAGGTTGTGAACAGTCCCTCATTGTGCAGGGCTATTAACCCTGCATTGTCTAAAGGAGGCGAGCTTGTGACTGTGGCCTAAAATGTTTTAGAGAGAGAAAACAGTGCTGGACCAGTGGCATAGATGGAGATGGAGTAACGTAAATATTACATCTTATCCCTGCAACCACCAAACAAGCATACAACCCTTGCAGTAAGGGGCAACCTCACTGTAAGGCCCCTTTCACAATGGGGCGTTTTTCATGCGGTTTAGCGCTAATATTAGCGCTATTATACCACATGAAAAATTTGTGCTTGTAGCCTTCAATGTGAAAGCCCGAAGGCTTTCACACTGAAGCGGTGCGCTAGCAGGACCGCTCCAAAAGTCCTGCTAGCCGCTTCTTTACAGCGGTGAAGGAGCGGTGTGTTCACCGCTCCTTTACCGCGGCTGCCCATTGAAATCAATGGGACACCGCAGTAATACCGCCCGCAAACCGCGGCAATAGCCGCGGTTTGCGGGCGGTATTAACCCTTTTTCGGCCGCTAGCGGGGGTTAAATTCACCCCCCTAGCGGCCGCATACCGCGGTAAGAACGACGGTATAGCAGCGCTGAAAATCACGCTGCTATACCGCCACCGCACCTGCCCGCCCCAGTGTGAAAGGGGCCTAAGGGTAGATTTTGAGTTCATCTTTAAAAAGCAGTCATGGCTTGAATAGAAAAGTCTGTCCACTACCAGAATGCTATGTAGGATGACCCTTGCTCTCTGTGTGGAATCAGTAGTCACTCTACCCCCTGATGATTCACACTAGACATGTGCATTCGTTTTCGTCCGAATGCATTTTCGTCCTAATTTCAGCTATTTTCGTTATCGTTTTAACAAACGAAAACGAAAGCACAGAATCCGAAAACCGAAAGATCCGACATAAACAAATGCTTTATTTTCGTTTTCGTTGCTACAACAGTTCGATATAGATAGGAGATTCGACGTGACGCTGACAATAACAATCTGTGTCTATTGAACCTGTGGTCGAATGTGCCTAACCTTAACTCTATTAGTCCAAGATTATTCTACATAGGAGAGAAAAGATTCGACATTATAGAGAGAAAAGATTCGACATAGGAGAGAAAGATTCGACATAGGAGAGAAAAGATTTGTTATTATAGAGAGAAAAGATTCGACATAGGAGAGAAAAGATTCGACATAGGAGAGAAAGATTCGACATAGGAGAGAAAAGATTTGTTATTATAGAGAGAAAAGATTCGACATAGGAGAGAAAAGATTTGTTATTATAGAGAGAAAAGATTCGACATAGGAGAGAAAAGATTTGACATAGGAGAGAAAAGATTCGACATAGGAGAGAAAAGATTCGACATAGGAGAGAAAAGATTCGACATAGGAGAGAAAAGATTCGACATAGGAGAGAAAAGATTCGACATAGGAGAGAAAAGATTCGACATAGGAGAGAAAAGATTTGTTATTATAGAGAGAAAAGATTCGACATAGAGAGAAAAGATCACTGCTGGAATTGGGTGGGGGAAGTAAAATAAAAATAAAGTTGATGATGAATGTTATTGGCTGATTGTAACCAAAGAGGAGGAGCAGTAAAATAGCTAGAATGACAAAGATTCGACAAAGCATCGAAAGTTAGAAGATTCGACGGTGCAGCAAAACTGTACGACACTGCAATCGTACATTTCCGGTCAAATGCATCCGCCCATAGGCTATAGAAGAATTCTAATGTTGGTTGACTAGTAATAGTAATGAATAAATATAATTATTACTAGTCATACAACATTAGAATTCTTCTATAGCTTGTAGGCGAAACATTCGACCGGAAATGTACGATTGCGGCGTCGTACAGTTTCACTGCTCCGTCGAATCTTCTTTGAACATTCGACAGACACCATAAGCCTTCAATGACAGATTCAACCTTAATTAATTCAGATTTTCGGACGAATGCAATTTCTAACGAAAAACGAAATAAATAAAAACGAATTTCGGGAGTAACTAAATAAATTTATTTTTCGGACGAAAACGAAATTCCGAAACGAAATATTTCAGTGTGCACATGTCTAATTCACACATATACCTGCACTCAGCAAAGCTCATACTCCCTATTGATTGGAGTGGTTTCACTCTAACTTAGCAGGTGGTGTCTGACCTCTGCAAAGAGACCACGGCTTTTACCTAGAGAGCCTACACTAGAGTTGCCACCTCATCCCTTTAAACCCGAACACATATTAATTACACAGGTTCTGTGGCTGATTAAGGTGGTAATTAAACTCACTTGGTGCCTTATCTGCCTTTAATTAGCCTCAGAACCTGTGTAATTCATATGTGTTCGGGTTTAAAGGGATGAGGTGGCAACTCTAGCCTACACTCTACAGCAGTGTTTCTCAGTCCTCAAGGTGCCCCAACAGGTCATGTTTTCAGGATTTCCCTCAGATGAAACTGCTGTGGTAATTACTAAGGCAGTGAAACTGATCAAATCACCTGTGCAAAATAATGGAAATCCTGAAAACATGACCTGTTGGGGCGCCTTGAGGACTGGAATTCAGAAACCCTGCTCTATAGGCTGTGGCTGCTTTCTAAAGAAAATTAACTATAAGACTTTAAACGCTTGTTTGCTATAATTACACATCTGGATGAGCTGGCCCTGAATACTTATACAACATACTGAATACTTATACAACACATTCTACTTAGAGATACATAGCGTGAATTAGGTGTGAAATAATTTTTACATATTTAAAGTGGTTGTAAACCCTTACATATACCCAGTGAAGTGACTGGCCTCAGGTGATACACAGAGATGAAACAAATCTTCTTACATAAGTTGTACCTGTCTCTCTGCAGCCATCTCTTCTCTACAACCATTTAAAGTGCAAAATTTATAAAGCTTGTCTGAAAGTTAAAAAAAGGGGGGCGGAGAGCTGGAGTTAAACTATGCAGAGCTCAGTAAAAAGAGAGCTCTGACAGCTGATTGGAGGGAAGAGACACACACCCCTCGACACAGTACACAGGAACAGAGCTAAGGCTGTCAATCTGCTGGAGGTCCCTCCCTGTCACCATTTTTCTTTTGGTGTCAGGAAAACTTGTCATTCTGATAGCAGAGGAATGAAGCAGCAGACAGAAATGGCACTTAGTGCTCCTAATTGAGACAAGTATACACTATAGAGGGATATGCATTGTTCATATTTTCGTATTTGAGGTTTACAACCACTTTAACCACTGAGTAGCGTTATTTCCCATAAGTCAGCATTTAATTTCCACCATAATGGCTTATTTTTCTGCTCTCCTCAACAGACATCTCACAAAAACTCACATTTATCACCAGCTAGAAACTAGGGATATTTTAGGGGTAAGAATCCTTATAAAAGAAAAGTAAAAGTTAGCCAAGCAAGGACCATGAAGAAGAAAAATTCTTCATCTCTGAGGTTTACATATATTCAGTTCCATTGCATGAAATCACCCTACTTGTACTTTTCTGGACGCCAAAACACAAAAAGCAGGTAAAGCTTTAATTCATCCAAACAGGGACGCTGTTGCAGCAGATTACATAATCATGCACAAGGGATAAATGAGGAAAGGTCACTTTGCAGTGTTCAGCACGGCTTTGGGGGATCTATTTGATTCAGCATCCACTTGGCTTACTCTGCACAATGGTAAATGAGATGTTGAGAAAGTAAATAAGTCAGAGTGAGCACCAAAAGGAGTGTGAAAGAAGGGTTTCAGTAAAAAGGGGTAAAGTGAGGTGAGGTGAGGCATTTACTATGGATGAAAGAAAAGGGGGACCTGGCCAAATGTGCATTGAGGCCATTACCTAATACAACACTATATCGATAAGTCCAGCACTCTTCAGAAACAGTTAAAAGAGCCATTATGGTGGAGATAAAATAAAAAGTTAGAGGAATAAAAAAAAGTTTTCTGCTATCATTCTTTATATTCACACCATACATAAAGATGAGCTAATCTTTCCATCAGCTAAAAGAAATACATACATCAATGCAATGCTGCCAATTTATTGGCGATCTCATTAAGTAACAATCACACATCTCTGTGACAAATTTGTAGGGATAGAATGGATATTGTGTTAGTGCAGACTCAAACTAGCTGCATGTTGATTAATTGACTATAAGCATAGCAAAGGATACAATCATATATTTAATTACAACCTGCAGTTATTAGTGATCTTGGGATATTGTGCATTCAGAAGCCATAGCACACAGTTGTGTTGTGTATGCTGAAAAAAAAGTTGGCCCCCACAAATCATTTAGAGATGTAATCTTCCAATATACATTCTATGTATGGGATAAAATATTTTTTTTTACAATTAATCATGTTTTTTTTTTTGTTTTTTTTTACAGGGAGGGCGTCGAGGTGAAGCAGGTGACAACAAACCACTGTCATCAATATCAGACTACTGCTTGATCAATAAACAATGTCTGACAAATAATGAACATTAAATCATACAAGGGAGGTAACAAATATATCCTGCATCATATAAACTGTATAGTCCAGTATATACACACAGTATAGTCCAGTATACAGTATATACACAGTATAGTCCAGTATGAGAGAGTGAGGATGATAACACCAAATTTAGCACACCTGCTCCCCATTCACACCTGAGACCTTGTAACACTAACGAGTCACATGACACAGGGGAGGGAAAATGGCTAATTGGGCCCATTTTGGACATTTTCACTTAGGGGTGTACTCACTTTTGTGTGTGTGTGGGTGTGTGTGTGTGTGTGTATATATATACACATACATATATATACGCACACACACATACATAAACACAATATATATATATATATATATATATATATATATATATATATATATAGATAGATAGATAGATCTGCCTATATATATATCTACCTATCTATCTATCTATATATATGTAGCGGCACCCCCTTTTCCCACTTCTCCCTCTTTCTCTCTTTGCGGCTGGCTGACTCGTCTAGGGGTACCAGGGAGAAGAATGGGGGGGGGGACGCACCACCAGCTCATGCCCTCTGATGTGTATTATGCAGAGGTGTGAGCTAAACCTTTTACCTTCGGGTCTGTGTTCACGTCCGGAGCTTCAGCTTCTCTTGTGGAGGATGATTGCCACGGTCACAGGCAGGGGCACTTAGCTCCCAGTAACTGGAGTTCCACACCAAATAAAGTCCAACACTTATTTATTCTGTTAGAGCAACAAATAGTAGACTGGTTGAACTTTGAAGAACAGACAGGTGTGGGAAGGAGAAGGTCCAGGCACAATCAAAGAATTAAAGTTCTCTCCTGTTCCGTATAGTGCAAACAGGCTTGGCGCACAGTCGCTGCCACCGACCGTGAATTTGGTTTCTGCCACAAACCTTGGTGAAAGTAGAGGCCTCTGCCACAGACCTTGATAGGTCTCTGCCACCGACCCGGTTCAGTTGGATTCCTGCCACTGACCACAAGAACATAGAATACCTCCGTTAGAATAAATAGCCCCTGTCAGGGAAAGACATCCATCCGGACGGTCTCCAGAGGCCCACACCGTCACCGGCATTATGCTGTACCATCTCTTCGGGAGGGTCACATCTCTGGTCCCTTATGCCCTGGATTTGGGCACCCAATTCCGGGGGCACCCTAGGAATACTTCATCCCTCGTGGGACACAGTGGAAGGTACTGGGCCCCAGGCCTTCTTGCAAAGTACCTCACCCCAGGCTTAAGGTGCCTGGGATTGAACTCGACTCCACGTGCCCAGGCCAAGGGCACCTGGACACGGACCAACGGACAGCAGCCCCAGGGTGAAGGTGCCTGGTGCTCGGACTCCTCATGCGCAAGATGTTCGCCCTCTTTATACCCTCTCCCAGCAAGCACAGCGGGTTCCCCGCCCCGCCGTACTGCTGCCGCGAGAGGAAAAAAAGGGCACGGCCCTACAATGGTGGTTCAACCCCAGCTCAAGGTGACAGCGCCACCCAGGGGCCGCAGGGAACTGGACACCATTGATATCTTCCACGAACAAAAACAACCATAAAACCCTCGTAATTAGTGCATCTGGGCCATACTACCGCCCAAACACTCCCCCTAAACATTGATACCCGCTACATATACATATATATATATATATATATATATATATATATATATATATATATAATTTTTTTTTAAAGGGGATCCCTGTGAGAGCAAGGAATGGGCAACATTAAAACCAGATGGCAATAAAAAAAGAGCATACACACCAGCAAGTTAAAGGAACTGCATATTGGGGTAAGCTTGCAAGAGATTTAAAAATGCAAATTAAAAGCATTGAACTGAAGAGGGGATTGTAGGTAAAATAATAGAATCTACCATGGATTTGTAAAACCTATAATCTAGTACATACATGCTTTAGAAGAATATCGGTTGTTCTTTCTATTCCATTATGTATGAAATGACATAACAAAATCTATTGCTCTAAACTGCATATGCCTATTCTAAGCCATTAGAAATTCTGTAGAGTGTGCTGGAAAGTTTCCCTAGAGGTGAACTAGGTTGCTAGAAGAAAAATGAGCTTCCACTATGCCTGTAAATGAGCTTTTCACACTTTTACAAATGCTTATATGACCTATATGGTGACATAGCCATGCTATATTGTAAAACTGACCAGTTGGCTTTAAAGGGGTTGTCCACGCTTAACTAAAAGAGATCCCTCAAATGGAACTGCTCAAAGAAGCAAGAGAAGTGATGGGTTCACCTGAAAGCCATTATTACTGTTACTAAGAATAGGATATCTCAATGTGACACTATCCTCTGATAATATATTAGCACAACTCACTGGAAACTCTAAAGATTTCCTTTGAGACTATAACATGACATGGTTGTCAACTGCCTATAATGCATAAATATTTCTTTATACAAGATGCATTTGACCTCTATATGACAAAAACCATCTCCCTGACAAGGAACTTGCCCTGCTGATTTGCTATGTTAGTGGTCCTACCTTCTTCCTTGCCTTCCAGTGATGACACTGTCCTTGAACCGACAGTAGTTGAAAAGGACAGGTCCATGCCCAATATAAGATCAGCAGTCTCATCTCCTGAAATACTGTGCATCTGATAGAGTTACAAGCTGCCCTTGTAACCAGCTGCCTAATATAAATGTGCTATGGAAGAAAGTTTGACAGGTTAGATCCACCAGTATCTCCTCTCCACGCTGTGGGAGAATAAAATAAGATTCTAATTGGCTGCTGTGGGTAACAAACTATTGCTCAATCAGACCCGCTTACCAGAGTTTCATTGAATTTTCACTTCTAGTTTGCTTCCCTGAAACAACTTCACTTCTGGTAAATATAAAAATGCATGTTTAGGGAAATTCGAAAAAATATGGAGAAGGTGGTTTGATATTTTGGAGATATGACGAGAGAGGAGAGGATGGATGGGAGGGGGAGTGAGAGCATGGGGGCCGAGGGGGTTGGATTTTATTTACTGTATTTATTGGCGTATAACACTCACTTTTTTACCCTGAAAATAGAGGGTAAACTGTGCCTGCGTGTTATACACAGGGGGCTGTGGAAGGTTTTTTTCCTGAAACTTCCCTCCTAAAGTTAGGGTGCGTGTTATACGCCTGTGCGTGTTATACGCCGATAAATACGGTATTTTTCTTTCTTCCCTCTCAAAACGGGCTGGGGTTATATGTTGTTTTTGTTGTTTTTATATAAAAGAAATAAAAAGATGATTTGATCCAAAATATAAAAATGCATAAAACTTATTAAAGAGGAGGTCCACCCAAATGTTTTTTTTTAAAAAGCCAGCAGCTACAAATTCTGCAGCTGCTGACTTTTAAAAAATGGACACTTACCTGTCCAGCGCGCCCGCGATGTCGGCAGACGAGACTGAGAAATGGCTCGGTCCTCGGATGCTGCCACCACCATCCTCGGTGAGGGAATCACTGCCCGGTTCCTTACTGCACATGTGCAAGTAGCACGGCGCGCCGTCACTGGTCCCTGCTCTCTCCCGGGAACAGTGTGTTTCCCAGGAGACAGCAGGGGGGACGGGAAGTGGCGTAGACTCCCACGGGCATCTATGCCCGGAAGTGGGTGCAAATACCTGTCTTAGACAGGTATTTGCACCCCCCTCCCCCCTGAAAGGTGCCAAATGTGTCACCAGAGGGGGGGAGGGGTTCCAAAAAGCGGAAGTTCCATTTTTGGGTGGAACTCCGCTTTAATTTGTGTATTTATATACAGTACATGCAAGCTAAACTACAGGTAAACAACTTAATACACCACAAAAATACATATATGGGAGCCGTCTCGTCTAATAAAAGACGTGTCTTTTTTTTTTGTCCATCTAGTCCTGGAATTTACACACATCACAGCCAGCCTGATGAATGCACAGTATACTCTTCCGCAGATCCCAATACATATCACTCATAACCAATTCTGGCTCTCAAACCTTGCACAAAGAAAGTTGCAGGCCACACACCAGATGATGGTGTTGAATAAAACTTTATTGATTCAATGCACGCTCTCACATTTCTGGTAAACAAATGTGCATGTAGGATTTGCACCAGGTAATGCCCCTTCCTCTCTTAGGCCTGGTTCACATCTAAGCATTTTTTAGCATGATTTCAGCTTTGCAGAAACACACTACAGTCCATTTAATATGGTTTCCTATGGGTCATGTTCACATCTGTGCATTTTATGAAAAGGGCCAGGGACTTTTTTTCAGGTTTTTGGTTCCATAGGCTTCAATGGATCCGATGTGTATTGAAAAACGCAAAATGCACCAGAAATATGCAATCTGCAACCTGCATGGGTGTGAACCAGGCCTTAGTCTGGTGAGGTACAGGGGATTAAAAAGCCTGAAATAAAAAGTCAAATTCTGGTATTTATACTAACTGCATTTAAACCTGACCTCCTGCCACAAAAAAAAAGTCATTTAAATAGATTTATCAATAACCAAAAAGGACAAAAACCCACTTTGTGTGCACCACCCTGCCTTTGAAAACCCAGTTACTGCTTTGTAAAACTTGTACTGACAACATGCAGAAAACTACAGGAAGGGGTGGAGACAAGACTCCCTGCACAAAAAGAGAGAGCATCAGTGAGCCGTCTGTATTACTGAAAGCCTTTGCACAGAGGCAAGAGGCAGTTTTTTTTATTTTTTTTAATATGTGCCTGGAGTTCAGCTTTAACCCCTTCCCGACTAGCCGCCGCAGGTATACTGTGGCAGGTTGGCTCCCCTGGGCGAGCCGTTGTAGCTGTACGTCTGCTCTTTAAGACACTGTAGCAGGCGTGCGCACGCACCGTATCCCCGGAGCCAATGCGGTTACCCGGCGGGTAAGAGCGAGAACCGGGATCTGTGTGTGTAAACACACAAATCCCGTTTCTGTCTGGGGAGAGGAGACAGATCGTGTGTTCCTACTAAGTAGGAACAATGATCTGTCTCCTCTTCTAGTCAGCCACATTCCCCCCACAGTTAGAGCATCTAGGGAACACAGTTAATCCCTTGATTGCCCCCTAGTGTTAACCCCTTCCCTGTCAGTGACAGTTATACAGTAATCCGTGGCTATAAAGTGTCCAAAGTGTCCTATCTGTCCGCCGCAATGTTGCAGTCCCAATAAAAATCGCAGATCACCGACATTACTAGTAAAAAATAAATAATAAAAATGCCATTAACTGCTTGTCGACCGCCGCACGACGATATACGTCGGCAGAACGGCACGGCTGGGCACATTGGCGTACAGGTATGTCCCCTTTAATGTGCGCGGCCGTGGGTCCTTTGTGACTGCGCCTGTGGGACCCACAGACCCCATCGCCGCCGGTGTCCCGCGATCAGGTCACAGAGCTGAAGAACGGGGAGAGATAAGTGTAAACAAACCTCTCCCCGGGCTTCCTAGTGAGACTGTCACTAATCGTCTGTTCCCTGTCATAGGGAACGACGATCAGTGACGTCACACGCCAAGCCACGCCCCCACACAGTAAGAATCACTCATTAGGTCACACTTAACCCCTTCAGCGCCCCCTACAGGTTAACCCCTTCACTGCCAGTGTCATTTTCACAGTAATTAATGCATTTTTATAGCACTGATCGCTGTAAAAATGACAATGGTCCCAAAATAGTGTCAAAAGTGTCCGATGTGTCCGCCATAATGTCGCAGTCAGGATAAAAATCGCTGAAAAAAATATTAATAAAATTAATTAATAGTAAAAAAAAAAATATTAATAAAAATGCCATAAAACTATCCCCTATTTTGTAGACACTATAACTTTTTCGCAAACCAAACGCTTTTTTTTACTAAAAATATGTAGAAGAGTACGTATCGGTCTAAACTGAGGAAAAAAAAAGTTTTTTTATATATTTTTGGGGGATATTTATTATAGCAAAATGTATAAATTATTGAATTTTTTAAAAATTATTGCTCTATTTTTGTTTATAACGCAAAAAATAAAAACCGCAGAGGTGAGCAAATACCACCAAAAGAAAGCTCTATTTGTGGGAAAAAAAGGACGCCAATTTTGTTTGGGAGCCACGTCGCACGACCGCGCAATTGTCAGTTAAAGCGTCAGTGCCGAATCGCAAAAAGGGGCCTGGTCCTTTAGCAACAAAATGGTCCGGGGCTTAAGTGGTCCAATCTATCCCCTATTTTGTAGACACTATAACTTTTGCACAAACCAATCAATACAGTATATGCTAATTGCGATTTTACCAAAAATATGTAGAAGAATACATATCGGCCTAAACTGGAGGAAGAATTTTTATTTTTTTTACATTTGGGGAATATTTATTATAGCAAAAATGTATTTATTTTTTTCAAAATCGTCGCTCTTTTTTATCGCGCAAAAAAAAAAATCGCAGAAGTGATCAAATACCACCAAAAGAAAGCTCAATTAGTGGGAAAAAAACACATACATTTTGTTTTTGTACAACGTCGCACGACCGCGCAATTGTCAGTTAAAACGACACAGTGCCGCAACGCAAAAAATGGTCTGGTCATTAAGGGGCCAAATCTTCCGGGGCTGAAGTGGTTAAAGATGTAAATTAATTGCAACTACATTCCAAATAATGGACTACTTTTTTCAATCAAACAGGAATCAGAATTTAACTGGGAACATTTTGGAAATGTGCACATATAAGTCAGCTAGGAATAATAAAGATTTCTTTGCAGTCAGGAAAGCATCCAGCTTACTACAACCCCTGACACAAGCCTACCGATTCTAGCACAGAACAAATGTATTTGGCTGCAGCAGTGACAGCACTTTGCAATGTGTCCTACCTATCAGAATAATGTATACCTCTGAGACATACCGTACATAGCTGGAATTACTGACGCTTCTGGCTCAGGGAGATAAGCCCTCACACGTGTTATGTGCCAGCTGGACATTTACAATTCAAATTGACATATAGATTTAATAAAATCCAGAGTCTTTCGTCCCTATGTATATATTCCCAGAGATTGGGAAAGCGTTTGCTCCAATGATGTGGAAGAATTGGAGAATTATGCAAAGCAATTAATGCGTTGGTCTACTCGTTTGCTTTGCACTTTAACCGCTTCAGCCCCGGAAAAATTTACCCCCTTCCTGACCAAAGCACTTTTTGCGATTCGGCACTGCGTCAATTTAACCGACAATTGCGCAGTCGTGCGACGTTGAACACAAACAAACCTGACGTCCTTTTTTTCCCCCACAAATAGAGCTTTCTTTTGGTGGTATTTGATCACCTCTGCAATTTTTATTATTTATTTTTGCTATAAACAAAAGAAGAGCGACAATTTTGAAAAAAAAAAGCAATATTTTTTAACTTTTGCTATAATAAATATCCCCCAAAAATATATATATAAAAAAAAATTCCTCAGTTTATTGCCGATATCTATTCTTCTACATATTTTTGGTTAAAAAATAAATAAATAAATTGCAATAAGCGAATATTGATTGGTTTGCGCAAAAGTTATAGCGTCTACAAAATAGGGGATAGATTTATGGCATTCTAATTAATCTTTTTTTTTTACTAGTAATGGCGGCGATCAGCAATTTTTTCGTGACTGCGACATTATGGCGGACACATCGGACACTTTTGACACTATTTTGGGATGATTGTCATTTATACAGCAATCAGTGCTATAAAAATGCACTGATTACTGTGTAAAGGACACTGGCAGAGAAGGGGTTAAACACTAGGGGGCGATCAAGGGGTTAAGTGTGTCCTAGGGATTGATTCTAACTTTGGGAGGGATGGGCTACCAGTGACATGACAGATCACTGCTCCCGATCACAGGGAGCAGTAGATCCCTGACATGTCACTAGGCAGAACAGGGAAATGCTTGTTTACATCAGCATCTCCCCGTTCTGCCTCTCGGTCTCACGATCGCGGGCCGCCGGCAAACATCGAGTTCACGGGACCTGTGGGCACACTCATGCGATGGGCGCGCATGCCAGCAAGGCGCAAAATTTAAAGGGACGTACCTGTACGCTCATTTGCCTACCTGTGCCATTCTGCCGACGTATATGTGCGTGCGGCGGTCGGCAAGTGGTTAATCAGTCTATAAAAGCAAGTTACTCTGAACTCACAAAGTTGAAAAGTATATAGTTTTATCTAGAAAGCCTTGTAAATGCAACCCAAAAAAAAATGGAATCTGATATTAGTGTAGCGATACCCCCGTAGGAGCTGCTGGTTTCGATTTGGGCCTGCCGTTACCTTACTGTTCCATACGCTCGTCTCAGGGGTTCTCCTTGAAGAGTTGTCCAGAAGAAGTTTGCACCAAAACAGTCTTTTTCAAGGGTTTTATTGAATAAAGTTCCAACAGAGGGGTAGAAGGGATGGGGAGGACTCAGGTACCTTAGTTGCGGATCACAGGAACTTTCCTAGGTCCAGAGGAACAACTGTCTCCACGCTGGAATCAGCAAACACCGGATAGGCCCACTCTCACCGGCCTAGCAACCGGTGTGCAGCTCGATCACCTATAGTCTCTGCCACAGACTTGGTACAAATAGAACAGTCTCTGCCACAGACTTGGTGATAATAGAACAGTCTCTGCCACAGACTTGGTACAAATAGAACAGTCTCTGCCACAGACTTGGTGCAAATAGAACAGTCTCTGCCACAGACTTGGTGCAAATAGAACAGTCTCTGCCACAGACTTGGTGCAAATAGAACAGTCACTGCCACAGACTTGGTGATAATAGAACAGTCTCTGCCACAGACTTGGTACAAATAGAACAGTCTCTGCCACAGACTTGGTACAAATAGAACAGTCTCTGCCACAGACTTGGTGATAATAGAACAGTCTCTGCCACAGACTTGGTACAAATAGAACAGTCTCTGCCACAGACTTGGTACAAATAGAACAGTCACTGCCACAGACTTGGTACAAATAGAACAGTCTCTGCCACAGACTTGGTACAAATAGAACAGTCTCTGCCACAGACTTGGTGATAATAGAACAGTCTCTGCCACAGACTTGGTACAAATAGAACAGTCTCTGCCACAGACTTGGTGATAATAGAACAGTCTCTGCCACAGACTTGGTGATAATAGAACAGTCTCTGCCACAGACTTGGTACAAATAGAACAGTCTCTGCCACAGACTTGGTACAAATAGAACAGTCACTGCCACAGACTTGGTACAAATAGAACAGTCTCTGCCACAGACTTGGTACAAATAGAACAGTCTCTGCCACAGACTTGGTACAAATAGAACAGTCTCTGCCACAGACTTGGTACAAATAGAACAGTCTCTGCCACAGACTTGGTACAAATAGAACAGTCACTGCCACAGACTTGGTGCAAATAGAACAGTCTCTGCCACAGACTTGGTACAAATAGAACAGTCACTGCCACAGACTTGGTACAAATAGAACAGTCTCTGCCACAGACTTGGTACAAATAGAACAGTCTCTGCCACAGACTTGGTACAAATAGAACAGTCTCTGCCACAGACTTGGTACAAATAGAACAGTCTCTGCCACAGACTTGGTACAAATAGAACAGTCTCTGCCACAGACTTGGTGATAATAGAACAGTCTCTGCCACAGACTTGGTACAAATAGAACAGTCTCTGCCACAGACTTGGTACAAATAGAACAGTCACTGCCACAGACTTGGTACAAATAGAACAGTCTCTGCCACAGACTTGGTACAAATAGAACAGTCTCTGCCACAGACTTGGTACAAATAGAACAGTCTCTGCCACAGACTTGGTACAAATAGAACAGTCTCTGCCACAGACTTGGTACAAATAGAACAGTCTCTGCCACAGACTTGGTACAAATAGAACAGTCTCTGCCACAGACTTGGTACAAATAGAACAGTCTCTGCCACAGACTTGGTACAAATAGAACAGTCTCTGCCACAGACTTGGTGATAATAGAACAGTCTCTGCCACAGACTTGGTACAAATAGAACAGTCTCTGCCACAGACTTGGTGCAAATAGAACAGTCTCTGCCACAGACTTGGTGATAATAGAACAGTCTCTGCCACAGACTTGGTACAAATAGAACAGTCTCTGCCACAGACTTGGTGCAAATAGAACAGTCTCTGCCACAGACTTGGTGTGAACCCTTCCCTGGGTTACCTTCTGAATTAAGAACACAGCTCTCAGTGCCAGGATCTTTCAACCGTTCCGGCAGCACTGTGAGGTAGATTATGATCCGGATGCATCCTCCAATTGAGTCCTCAATTGCTTGGTCCCTTCCAGCAGGCAAGGCGACACAGGATCATCCCTGGATCAGTAGGCCCCCAGTAACTCCTGGGCCTACTCTTCAGTAACAGGGCCTCAGGCCAACATGGCCCTGAGGCGGAAACTGCCAGCACTTCCCTGAGGCCATGAGGGCCCTCAGGACGGGGTCGGGCGGATGGTGCCCACCACAGACGAACAATGACCCCCAACTCTCCAAAAAGCCCCCCCCCCCGCCACTAATGGTGTCTGTCCCTTAAGTACCCCCTCCCAGCATGCACAGGGGGTTGACCATGCACCTGAGCCGCTGCTGGGAAAGAGATACCCAATGCGTCCAGCCCGCTGCCTTTCCTATCCTGACCAGTGGTGACAGCGACACCCACTGTCAGGAGGAAAATCACGCAGCCAGCTGAACTGAAACAGAATACAATTTGTAACACAATCCTTCTGAGCCAAACTACTCAGACAACTATATTTTTACCACATAGCGCCCACTCACTGGGAGCAGGGCGCTACGTGAGTTAATATTCGGCATGGTACAAACACATCTGATAACTGCTTTCAGTATAACTGTTTGTTTAATTTGATATCCGGCTGCAATGAGGGGGTCAGAGCCATGCATGAAACAGGCTCTCCGTACGTCATCAAAATCTTGTAAATCCTCTGAGAATTTCTCTATGCCAGAGCGATACCCAACCGGGCCTCAAGCAGACAGAAAGCAATCGTTATCCCCAAATTGATTTTTAGAACACCCAAGTTAGCTATCTTCAAGACCATGTGTTCAGCTTTATTCCAAATCTTAATTAGATTAAGATGGCTTAAGATAAGCAGAATTCAGCAGAGACTAGTAGAACTGTCCACATAAAGCACATACATTTCCATTTACTTCACACTTGCTGAAGATTCACATTGCTTCTTGGGAACAAAAATCAATATGTAGCCAGGGAAAGGCTTCTGAAAATGAATGAAGCACATACAAGTATAAAAGAAATTGTAGCTGTAGTTTTATTTGCTGTGATTTAATTTGTCATTTTTGGTCAATAAATTTGTCAATTCATTTGTCATTTAACAATACCCATGTTAAATATTACAGCTATCATTATTATATTAATGTAATAGCCGAAGACAGTTTCAAATGTATGACCATTTGTAGCCCCAGGCAAGGATCCACTATAATGAGGGTGCTAGTTTAGGGGGTTAGAAAAAAATATATATTTAATATATTGTTGGTTCACAGGGTGTACATGCACTATATTACCAAAAGTATTGGGACACCTGCCTTTACACACACATGAACTTTAATGGCATCCCAGTCTTAGTCTATAGGGTTCAACATTGAGTTGGCCCACCCTTTGCAGCTATAACAGCTTTAACTCTTCTGGGAAGGCTGTCCACAAGGTTTAGGAGTGTGTCTATGGGAATGTTTAATTCTTCCTGAAGCACATTTGTGAGGTTAGGCATGGATGTGGACAAGAAGGCCTGGCTCGCATTCTCCGCTCTAATTCATCCCAAAGGAGTTCTATCGGGTTAAAGTCAGGACTCTGTGCAGGCCAGTCAAGTTACTTGACCCCAAACTCGCTCATCCTTGTATTTATGGACCTTGCTTTGTGCACTGGACCAAATCATTTGGTGGAGGGGGGATAATGGTGTGGGGTAGTTTTTCAGAGGTTGGATGTTGGGCTTGGCCCCTTAGTTCCAGGGAAGGGAAATCTTAATGAGTCAGCATACCAAGACATTTTGGACAATTTCATGCCCCCAACTTTGTGGGAACAATTTGGGGATGGCCCCTTCCTGCTCCAACATGACTGCACACCACTGCACAAAGCAAGGTCCATGAAGACATAGATGAGAGAGTTTGAGATGGAGGAACTTGACTGGTCTGCACAGAGTCCTGACCTCAACCCGATAGAACACCTTTGGGATGAATTAGAGCAGAGACTGTGATCCAGGCCTTCTTGTCCACATCAGTGCCTGACCTCACAAATTTGCTTCTGGAAGAATGGTCAAACATTCCCACAGATACACTCCTAAACCTTGTGGACAGCCTTCCCAGAAGAGTTGAAGCTGCTATAGCTGCAAAGGGTGGGCCAACTCAATATTGAACCATACGGACTAAGGCTGGGATGCCATTAAAGTTCATGTACGTGTAAAGGCAGGTGTCCCAGTACTTTTGGCAATATAGTGTACATGTATTATTGAGTAAAGTGACTAAAGCGCTGATAATATTTTCAAATATAGGGTGAATAAATATATAAATAAATAGTGGATAATCAAAAAATCTGATTTTTAATATTCATATATTTTATTCCATTGGTTTTTATGGTCTTAGATAGAGTTATATGGGTTTTTACTATGTGAGGCAATACTCTATTTTGGCCACAAGATGGAGCCTATCACCATAAAACCAGGATGTATATATCCAAATAGGAGATTATGGCCAATCCCTGTTTTATTGTTTGTTTGTTTTTTATTGTGATTTTAGTACATGAACATCCAGTTCAGTTAATCATTTTAATTTGTTTTTATGTACATATAAATTATATTAAAACTTAGCATTAAATGCGCAACGGCATGATGATACAAACTCTCCGCCGACGTTACTATGGCAACCCGATGCGCTGTTCCTGCTATAAAAGGATATGCACGCTCGTCACGAGGCATACCTTGAAAAAGTCACGTGACTAGTGACGCAACGCATAGGGAAGGAGCCTAGTGACGAGACCTGAGGAGACTGAGGAGTGAATCATTGTATCTGATCGTACTATGCTCTGTATTACATCTGACTACATGCGAGTTTCCTGCACACATCTGATCCACTAGTCAGTACCAGCATACTATGCTATGTTTACTTCTTTCTTATCTATTTGAGAGCCTTATTATTTAAAGCAATCTTGGACCAGGAGAACTGAACCAAATATCTGGATTTTTGCTAGCCAGCTGGTGATCAGCAGGGATTGCTGCATGATAGGAATCACTCTGCAGTGGCCATTATCAGCTAAGCACATTTGCACCTGTTATATGGACGGTTTTGTATCTCTTTGATTTCATATAATGTGTACTTTAGTAATATTAATATTTTAGCGCATCTATATTCTTTTTTAATAATGTACACGTAAGCCCCTTCGAGTGACAATTTTTTTTTGTAGTGGTGTGACATAATCTCCTCACTTTGAAAGAAGGCATCCAAATCTTTGATATAAATGTCAAAGATGTTACATGAAAATTTGCATGCTGGATCACGAGTCTGCTATATTGGGAAATTATTTCACTTGGGGGGGGGGGGGTCAACGTCACGTGACCAGACTCCTCTCAACACGTTCCGTCACTCACAGATGTCATCAGGGGCATGGTCACGCACGTACAAGTCGCTATATATATATATATTTATACACACACACACATAAACACTTTCATAAACTGAGATATGTTTTATGATTTGGACTATTGAAAAGCATATGCGCTGCATTTATGTTCTATTGTTAATTTCTTTACCAAAAAAAATTGTGCTAGCAGCTGTGCTATATTATTTGTGTGCATTTATATTGTTATATATTTATGTAGTGCAGGTGATTAGTGTTTTTTTATTTTTGGTACATGGAAACCCTGCAGTGATGCAGGAGACAAAAGTGGAACCTTTTTCATACATTAAAGAAGTTTATATTTTATTTATATTCCTGGATATGCTCTAACCCTTTATCTGTCCCTTCTTTCTTTCTTAGCACAATCCCACTTTCTCCATCTTCTTGAACCACCACCTAACGGGTCATTGAATATACAAGTTCTCTTTTCTCAGAAAAATGCCGCACCTAATTCCTGCATACTGAAGTAGAATAAATTGCATAAACCTTGCACACTACAACCATAGAAAGATTTCTATTTCTAAATGTTAAAGGTATAAACATTAATGCTAAAAGACAGCTAAAACTTTGGGAACTTAAGAGACAAAAGGCAGAAGTGGTGCTTCTACAGGAAACACATGTAGATCTTGCAGACACCTTTACATTTACAGTCTAACACCACCTTATGGCTTAAACTACCCCAACTAGTAACATGAACCATACGTGGATAGCCATACATAACCTTTAAATGAACCCATTCAATCGTTGACCCAGAAGGGTGCTATAGAATTCTTTAAGGCCCCTTGAACACAATTTAAATCATTACATACATAGCTACAACCCTAATACCATCAAAAAATTAGACAATTTACTCTTCCTATTTACTACTGGGTGAAGACTTAAATTATGCACTTTATCTTCAAAATGACTGCTTACCCCTGTGGGACAATCCTGTCCCCTTTCCCAAGCTTCAACAGTATTGTCATTTCCGGCAATAGTGATGAGCCGAACACCCCCGGGTTCGGTTCGCACCAGAACCCGCGAACGGACCGAAAGTTCGTACGAACATTAGAACCCTATTAAATACAATGGATGCGAACGTTCGAATTCTAAAGTGCTAATTATAACGACTATTATGCATGTTATTGTCCTAAAAAGGGTTTGGGAACCCGGGTTCTGCACCAGGGGACATGTATCAATGCAAAAAGAAGTTTTAAAAACGGTCGTTTTTCGGGAGCAGTCATTTTAATGATGCATAAAGTGAAAAAAAAAAAGTCAAATATTCCTTTAAATATCGTACCTGGGGGGTGTCTAAAGTATGCCTGTGAAGTGCCACGTGTTTCCCGTGTTTAGAACTGTCCCTGCACAAAATGACATTTCTAAAGGAAAAAAAAGCCATTTAAAACTGCTTGCGGCTTTAATGTAATGTCTGGTCCCGGTAATATGGATGAAAATCTTTAAGAAAAATGGCATAGCTACCCCATGACCCCCCCGCCCCCTACCCCAGCCCATTACCAGCCCCTTTGGGTCTTGTATGGATATTAAGGGGAACACCGCACACAAAATAAAAAAGGCCCTATATACTCTGAACAGCCGTATACAGGCGGTGCATACAAGACAGGGACTGTAGGTTTGTTCTTATGTAGAATGTGTTTGTAATTTTGAACAGGTACATTGTTTAAGTGTAGCTCCAGCCCAAAAATCTATTTTTAAACTTTTTGGAAAACATAGGTAAGGGTTATCACCCCTGTAACATTTGTTTTGCTGTCTGTGCCCCTGTTCAGAACATTTCACCTCACTTTCCGTCCCAATGACAACTGTTTTTGAAATGTGGTGTTTTTCTTGAAACAAGGATTGGTGATAAAGCATCAGTACAGAGGAGACACCTTTCTCCCATATTAATTCTTACAGGAGAGAATTTTCCTTCCTAGGGGTAGATTTCCTCTCACTTCCTGTTGTCTTCTTGCGTTTGCAAGTAGGAGTCGTTTGTAAGTTGGATGTTTGTAAGTAGGGACCTGCCGTATATACTCTGCAGAAATAGGCCCCTTAGTTGTTGGTGTTGGCACAACACTGTAAGCACTCACAGTTACTCTTGGTTGGTGCTGGAACGCCCTGCTGTCAACTATTATATCAGGAATTGTAATTACATATAATTGTTGAACAGTGGTAGTAAAAATTGGGCCTTTGATGGTGGTGCTGGTGCCACAACACTGTAAGCCCTGACAGTTACTCTTGGTGGGTGCAGCAATGGGCCCTGCTGTGAATTATTAGATCAAGAATTGTAATTGCATGCCCCTGTTGAACAGGGGCTGAAAAATTGGGCCTTTCGTGGTGGTGGTGGTGGTGGTGGTGTTGCCACAACACTGTAAGCCCTCAGAGTTACTCTTGGTGGGTGCAGGAATGGGCCCTGCTGTGAATTATTAGATCAAGAATTGTAATTACATGCCCCTTTTGAACAGGGGCTGAAAAATTGGGCCTTTCGTGGTGGTGGTGGTGGTGGCGTTGCCACAACACTGTAAGCCCTCAGAGTTACTCTTGGTGGGTGCAGCAATGGGCCCTGCTGTGAATTATTAGATCAAGAATTGTAATTACATGCCCCTGTTGAACAGGGGCTGAAAAATTGGGCCTTAGGCACTGGTGGCACAACACTACAACCCCTCACAGATACTGTACTTGGAGCACAGCAATGAGCCCTGTTGCAAAGTATTGCTTCAAAAATTGTAATGACACGCCCCTGTTAAACAGGGGCTGAAAAATTGGGCCTTAGGCACTGGTGGCACAACACTGCAACCCCTCACAGATACTGTACTTGGAGCACAGCAATGAGCCCTGTTGCAAAGTATTGCTTCAAAAATTGTAATGACACGCCCCTGTTAAACAGGGGCTGAAAAATTGGGCCTTAGGCACTGGTGGCACAACACTCCAACCCCTCACAGATACTGTACTTGGAGCACAGCAATGAGCCCTGTTGCAAAGTATTGCTTCAAAAATTGTAATTACACGCCCCTGTTAAACAGGGGCTGAAAAATTGGGCCTTAGCCACTGGTGGCGGCACCCATAAACAAAAATGATCTTCCAAGCTATCATCATCAATCGTATCATTGAGGACTCGGAGGAGGAGGATAGCCAGTCAACATAACAGCACAGGCACTCAGCATCAGCATCAGTCTTTAAGGGATGTGACATGTTAAAATCAATTAGTCTGTTATATCAGCATCAGGTGTGTGGTAGCTGGTGGTGATCCAAGACTGGTTCATCTTGATGAAAGTCAGTCGATCAACCGAGTCGGTGGACAGGCGCACCCTGTGATCCGTGACAAATCCTCCAGCAGCACTGAATGTGCGTTCCGAAAGAACGCTGGATGCAGGACAGGCCAGTAGCTCAATTGCATACTGTGCAAGCTCTGGCCAGTGATCCATCCTCAAGACCCAGTAAGCCAGAGGATTTTCGGAGGGGAAGGTGTCCAAGTCTGACCTTGCCCCTAGATATTCCTGCACCATGTTTATCAGACGCTGGCGATGGTAGCTGGAACCGATCATACTTTGGGGCTGCGGACTAAAGAATTGTCTGAACGCATCGGTCAGACGGCCACCTTCCCCACCGCTCCTTCTTTGACTGGCCGAAGCCTCAGCAACTCGTTGTCCAGGACCAGGAGTTTGTAACCTCCCAGTCTCTGGGAACGCGTTGCACAGACCTTTCTGCAAGGCCTCCCGGAGTTGTCTCATCCTCTGCGACGGTAACATAAGGTCCGCAACCTTACCCTTGTACCGTGGATCAAGGAGAGTGGCCAGCCAGTAATGGTCCCTCTCCTTGATCCGAAGAATACGAGGATCCTTCCGCAGACTTTGCAGGATCAGGGAGGCCATGCAGCGTAGGTTTGCTGAGGCATTCGGTCCGGAGTCCTCTGGGTCACTAAGGACGACATGATCCGCAGCCACCTCCTCCCAGCCACGTACAAGTCCACTGGTTTCTTGGGACTGTAAATCATCCCTAAAAGACTGCTGCTGATGATGCTGAGTGCCAGCCTCCACCTCCATGCTGACACAATCCTCATCCTCCTCCTCCTCCTCCTCCTCTTCCTGTGCGATGGGTGGGACAGAAGGAACACTGTCTGGGTAAAGGGGGCCTTGAGAGGCAAGGAAGTCCTCCTCTTCCTGCCTCTGTTCTGCCTCAAGTGCCCTGTCCATTATTCCACGCAGCGTGTGCTCCAACAGGTGGACAAGAGGTACAGTGTCACTGATGCATGCACTGTCACTGCTCACCATCCTCGTGGCCTCCTCAAATGGTGCCAGGACAGTGCATGCATCCCTGATCATGCCCCACTGGCGTGGAGAAAAAAAACCAAGCTCCCCTGACCCTGTTCTGGTGCCGTAGTCGCACAGGTACTCATTGATGGCCCTCTGCTGCGTGTGCAGTCGCTGCAGCATGGCCAACGTTAAGTTCCACCTGGTGGGCATGTCACATATAAGGCGGTTCTTGGGCAGGTTCAACTCCTTTTGCAGCTCAGCAAGGCGAGCACTGGCATTATAAGATCTGCGGAAATGCACACAGACTTTCCTGTCCTGCCTCAGGACATCCTGTAAGCCCGGGTACCTGCCCAAGAACCGCTGCACCACCAGGTTAAGGACGTGAGCCACACAGGGCACATGGGTCAGTTGTCCCTGTCGGAGGGCGGAGAGGAGGTTGGTGCCATTGTCGCAAACCACCATTCCTGGCTTAAGCTGGCGTGGCGTCAACCACCTCTCGGCCTGGCCCTGCAGAGCAGACAGGACCTCTGCCCCAGTGTGGCTTCTGTCCCCCAAACACACCAGCGCAAGCACGGCATGGCATCTTTTTGCCTGCGTACTTGCGTAGCCCCTTGAACGGCTACGGAGCACCGCTGGTTCAGAGGACAAAGCACAGGAAGAGGCCATGGAGGAAGAAGAAGAGGAGGGGGTGGAGGAGAGAGGTGTGTCACAACCAGTAGTAGCATTTTGGAGGCGTGGCGGTGGAACAACCTCCAACACTACTGCACCTTGTCCTGCATCCTTCCCAGCTGCCAAAAGAGTGACCCAATGGGCCGTGAAAGAAAGGTAACGTCCCTGTCCATGCCTGCTGGACCATGAGTCAGCGGTAATATGCACCTTACCGCTGACCGCCCTGTCCAGTGAGGCCAAGACATTGCCTTCCACATGCCGGTAGAGAGCCGGAATAGCCTTCCGTGAGAAAAAGTGGCGTTTGGGAACCTGCCACTGAGGAACCGCACATTGCACAAACTCACGGAAGGGGGCCGAGTCTACCAACTGAAAAGGCAGCAGTTGAAGCGCTAGCAATTTAGCCAAGCTAGCATTCAACCGCTGGGCATGTGGATGGCTGGGAGTGAACTTCTTTCGACGGTCCAGCAGCTGGGGCAGGGAAATTTGCCTGCTAGAATCGGACGTCGGTGTACTGCTAGCAGAGTGGCCGCAAGTACTTGGCTGTGACACACCTAATTCTACACCTTCATTCCTCTCAGTGCATGTTTCAGAGAGGACTGAAGTTATAGTGGGGTTGGAGATCCCAGATGATGTGGTGCAAGGAGAGGTCCGCTTTGTTCTTTGGTGTGGGTCTTTGAGGTAGGCTTGCCAACGAGCTGCATGGCAGGTCAACATATGTCTGGTCAGGCATGTGGTACCCAAGCGGCTGATGTTTTGGCCACGCGATATACGCTTGAGACATATGTTGCAAACAGCAGCTGTGCGATCTGATGCACTAGCCTCAAAAAAGGCCCACACCAAAGAACTTTTTGAATGACGGGCAGAGGCAGCGCCCTGCACAGGCGGAGCTCTGCGGTGTGATTCCGTCGGTGTACTGCCCTTACGCTGGCCACCAAAGGGCATCCTGCCTCATTGGAGATGTGCCTCCTCCTCATCCTCCTCCTCCTCCTCTCTCCTATTAGGCACCCACGTGGAGTCAGTGACCTCATCATCCCCTCCCTCCTCATCACTGGAGCCAATCTGGCAGTATGCTGCAGCTGCTGGAACATGACTGCCAGATTGGTGTCCTTCTTGAGCATCCCCTCTGTCTGCTCTCACGCTACTGCCTTCCTGTAGCTGGGTTTCATCATCAGACCCTTCGAAACGCTGGGCATCCTCCTGGAGCATGTACCCAACACTGTGCTCAAACAGTTCGGGGGACTCCTCAGGAGGAGGACATGGTGGGTCTAGGGAAGGAGTGACTGATGATGAGTCTGACATTGATACCAGGGAAGAGGACGCTTTGGCAGCTGCTTTGCCAGTACCCTGAGCCTGGGTGAGAGAGGATGAGGAGGAGGAGGAGGGCTTGGTCATCCACTCTACCAAGTCTTCGGCATGATGTGGCTCAACATGTCCAGCTGCCGAAAAGAAGGACAAGCGTGTCCCATGGCCATGTGCTGATGACAATGCACCGCGTCCACGACCAGCACTGTTGCCCCCAGACACAGAGCCTGCTTGCCCTCTTTTATTGCCTCCTGACTGTCTGCCTCTCCTTGTTTGCCTTCCAGACATTCTAATAGATGGCCTGCAGGGAGATGGGAAAAAAGCAATAAGGGCTACCTTCAGGTGTGCTTCTCTGTCCCTTTACTTAAGGATTTCTAAATATGGTTGAGGATGATTGCTTTCGCAGAGAATAGCACAACGACAATTTCCCTGACTGTCCAAAAAACAAGGATTTCAAAGATGGTTGATGAGGAATGCTTTAGCACAGTATAGCACAAGGAGAATTTCCCTCACTGTCCTTCCCTGTCCCTACAAACAAGGATTAGCACAGTAAAACACACTGACACTCTCCCTACCTATAGTTTTCTGTCCCTATAAAAAATGTTTTTTTAAAGATGGTTGATGATCAATGCTTTAGCACAGTATAGCACAAGGAGAATTTCCCTCACTGTCCTTCCCTGTCCCTAGAAACAAGGATTAGCACAGTGAAAGAAACTGACACTCTCCCTACCTATAGTTTTCTGTCCCTAGAAAAAATGTTTTTTTAAAGATGGTTGATGATCAATGCTTTAGCACACTATAGCACAAGGAGAATTTCCCTCACTGTCCTTCCCTGACCCTAGAAACAAGGATTAGCACAGTAAAACACACTGACACTCTCCCTACCTATAGTTTTCTGTCCCTAGAAAAAATGTTTTTTTAAAGATGGTTGATGATCAATGCTTTAGCACAGTATAGCACAAGGAGAATTTCCCTCACTGTCCTTCCCTGTCCCTAGAAACAAGGATTAGCACAGTGAAAGAAACTGACACTCTCCCTACCTATAGTTTTCTGTCCCTAGAAAAAATGTTTTTTTAAAGATGGTTGATGATCAATGCTTTAGCACACTATAGCACAAGGAGAATTTCCCTCACTGTCCTTCCCTGTCCCTAGAAACAAGGATTAGCACAGTAAAACACACTGACACTCTCCCTACCTACAGTTTTCTGTCCCTAGAAAAAATGTTTTTTAAAGATGGTTGATGATCAATGCTTTAGCACACTATAGCACAAGGAGAATTTCCCTCACTGTCCTTCCCTGTCCCTAGAAACAAGGATTAGCACAGTAAAACACACTGACACTCTCCCTACCTATAGTTTTCTGTCCCTAGAAAAAATGTTTTTTTTAAAGATGGTTGATGATCAATGCTTTAGCACACTATAGCACAAGGAGAATTTCCCTCACTGTCCTTCCCTGTCCCTAGAAACAAGGATTAGCACAGTAAAACACACTGACACTCTCCCTACCTATAGTTTTCTGTCCCTAGAAAAAATGTTTTTTTAAAGATGGTTGATGATCAATGCTTTAACACACTATAGTACAAGGAGAATTTCCCTCACTGTCCTTCCCTGTCCCTAGAAACAAGGATTAGCACAGTAAAACACACTGACACTCTCCCTACCTATAGTTTTCTGTCCCTAGAAAAAATGATTTTTTAAAGATGGTTGATGATCAATGCTTTAGCACAGTATAGCACAAGGAGAATTTCCCTCACTGTCCTTCCCTGTCCCTAGAAACAAGGATTAGCACAGTAAAACACACTGACACTCTCCCTACCTATCCTTCTCTTTCCCTAAACTAAAGGAATCCAGGTTAAGCAAGAAAAAAAAATGTCACTGTCCCTGCCTATGCTTCTCTTTCCCTGCTCCGGAACACACTACACTAGGCCGCCGTGCTGGCGGCCTTTTATAGTGTGGGGCGTGTACTAAACACCCTCAGCAATAATTGGCCACAGGCATCCTGCCTGTGGCCAATCATTGCTCTCCTCACTGCCGGCGCTGTGATTGGCCAAGCATGCGGGGTCACAGTGCATGCTTGGCCAATCATAGCGCCTGGATGACACTGCGATGGCCTAGTGCATTGTGGGCCATTCGCGTTACTCGAATTAGGCGCGAACGGCCCAAATCGTTCGATCTTCGTCGAACGATCGAACAGCCGATGTTCGAGTCGAACGTATGTTCGACTCGAACACCGAGCTCATCCCTATCCGGCAACATCCAGAAACACGGTCTCGGATACCTGCCGGCTGCTGCACCAGACAGAATGACAATATAGCTTCCTATCCAAACCTCATTACACAGACTAAATGTTTATTCACTATCTCTTGTGGAAAAAATAAATAAATAATTCCCTAATACTGGTCCTCAACAACCTACAAAATGCACATTCATATTACCTCTTACTTGGTCGGACCGCACACACATCAATTATTTAAACTCTAGAACCAAACCTGAGACTAGGAAATATCATTGGTGTCTGAATGACCACTTAAATTTAAATCACATTTAACAGGTCATTGACATATTTAAAAATAAATAAAAAATCTGCACACAGTCATGATCTGGGCAGCACATAAAAGGTTATTAGGGTCAAGGCAACCAGTAGGGATGTAATTAAAAGAAAAATATTGTGTCACTCCAATCCCAACTCATGCAAAACTTTAGATAAACAAAAAAAAAAAAACTGTAAACCATTCCCACTCTACCTACCAACTTTGCCTAACTCTATATCTTTTAGTTGCATGCAAAGTAGAATAAGCTCTGCTACACCTGCAATAATACTTTTATAACAAAGGTATTATAGCTGACTCACTATTGGCAAAGCAACTTTGAGACCAAACTCACCAAGCTACATCTTACATCATTATAGAGATAACGACCTAGACAGAGTAACAGAAGGTTTTTGAGCGCTTTCGTAACAAAACTTTTCACAAGTTTATAAGATTACAGACCAGCTGCACAAATGAAGAACCATCATATTTTCTTCCTAGACTGATATCTTCAGTTAAAGTGGATGTAAACCCTCCATACACCCAGTGAAGTGAACAGCCTCAGATGATACACAGAGATGAACCAAATCTCCCTACATAAGTTTTACATGTATATCTGCGGTCTTCACATTTATATACTGTTTAGAAAGTTCAGATCATGTTAGGAGATTTTATCTTCCTGTTTAATACAGAGTGTAATGTCTGAGCATACAGCCAAAATAGCTAAAATTGCTTATTGGAGGAAAGGCACACATAGGCAGAGACTCTCAGAGGTGTTTTGTAACAGGGCCAGCTCCCTGCTAATCTATTTTAGCAACTTCCCCTGACAGAAATGTCAGGCTGCTTTTATCTGATGTGTCCGAGAATTTGTCAGGAGTTATCAGGCTGATAACAGAGGAACGGGTCAGGAGAGAGCTATGGGACTTCGCTCTATGAAGAGAGATAACAAAATACTGCAGATATATGTGCCCAGCTCAAATTTCATGAAAATGGGTTTACATCCACTTTAAGATGTCTCTTTTGTCTAAAGTTCTCAACCTATTTAAAAAATGCTTGCAAATCACCTTTACACACAGAGCAGTGGCTCGGTCCCACCCCCTCGCTTTCCTCATTGGCTGTGATTGACAGCATCTGGAACCAATGGTTCCTACTGCTGTCTCAGCCAATGTGGAGGGAGAGTCCCCAGAGAACCGAGGCTTTTGTGCACATTGCTGGATCGAGATGGGGCTCAGATAAGTATTAGGGAGGGCTGGGGGGACTGCTACCCAGAGAAGGCTTTTTACCTTCATGCAAAGAATGAAGAAAAAAACTTGAGCCTTTAGAACAACAAACTCTACCCTCCCAGGTATAAACAAACTCTAACAACAAACTCTACCCTCCCACGGAGGGACCGCTTTAAAAGGGGTACTAACCCAAACCTACAAGCCTACTTAAGACACTTGGCTCCATGGTATTGTCACTAGACAGAACAAGGACATTTCTGGATTTCCACAGCCCACTCTAACAGCATGCTTTGGACTTCAAACTGCATGATTCCAGATGCAGACTTTCTAGCTGTAATGCAGTTTACTAAACATATCTGACAGCAAAGCAAAGATAAAAATTCTCTAACATCCTAAAGACATTATTTTTGTGTATTCCTAACATGTGGGATAGCCTACACCAGGGATCCTCAAACTACGGCCCTCCAGTTGTTGCGGAACTACAAATCCCATGAGGCATTGTAAAACTCTGACATTCACAGACATGACAAGGCATGATGGGAATTGTAGTTCCTGAATACCTGGAGGGCCATAGTTTGAAGACCCCTGGCCTACACACTCTTTGTTCAGATTCCTACAACTTGTTAACCAATTAACAAAAATGCTCCTTTTTGATCTTGGATGTGCAGGATAAATATGAGATCCCTTACACCGTCATTTATATTTACCTACAAATATGTCACTTTGCACCATCCCTTGCCAAAGAACTCACATTTTGTAGGCGAACTCCTTTTGAAAATATTTGCAGGGAAGGTCCATCCAGAAAAGCATTGATTTCTAACACATACAAGTTACTACGCATTTTGCCAGATTAACTCTTTCCATTCGGGAACGGGAACTGCCATTAGAACTATGGGAGATGATTTGGTCCCAGGCCACAGGAGTTCTTGTTATCTGAAAACCTAAACATTCAACCAAAGAAAAAAAAAGGTGAGCTGACACTTCCAGGTGCCTCCGAGAGGGTTTGTGGAGGAACCCGGTCAACATTTGCTATGGGGTCCTATCATCTGTAGTTATGCCACTGATTGTGTCACAATAAATACATCTTGGATTCCTTTTGTTAGAGTTCAAGAGATGCAAGTTTGGGTAGCTCTACCTAGATATCATTTATTTTATGTATATTGCAAATATTTGTTTTTACGAGAAGTTTTAGTCCACCCTTCCACAACTCCACTGTGCGATGTTTTTTCTGCATATGTACTCACAAGTTTTCATCTGTTGTAAACCATGGGTGGATCAGACATGGATACAGAGTTGAGGACATAGATGGCACGTTAACCACAGCCTAGAAGTCCCAAGATTGTTTTGTTTTGACAACGTTCTTTTATAATGGCGCGTTTACAGCAGTGAGCATACATGCACACTGGAGTGCATTATGTAGGGGCGTTGAGGGGAAGTGCAATGTATTCTTGCAACATGTCGCATGGTTTAGTCTTTTTATTTTCTCTTTTTTATATCAACTTCAACTCTATACCAACTGTGGTGTGATGACCTGTGGTGCGGTGAGTTGCCATGAACATACTGCATTTTTATCCAGCACACACCACCACACATGTATGGTGTAATTAGGGAATATAGAAAACAATTGTTTTCTATGTGCTATTGCATGAACAATGCAGTTCAATGGACATCCCAGCACTGAACCTCGGCGGTGTAACTTCCCTGTGCAGCTCTGAAAGGGATCTTTTAGGGAAAGTATGATCTTTAATGTAGTAATTTTCCACCCTTAAACATGGGTTTGGTTACAGAGTGCAGCCTTTTTCTATGTAAAGAAGCAATTGTATCTTTTATACATCGGACAACACGCCACCACACTAAATTTGTTTTTGTTACTAAACCACTTACTGTAGTGTCTAGAAAAAGTGAATCAAAACTTAAAAAAAGGAGCACAAAGTTCTGTTTTTCCCTCTTCATTATTATCATTTGTAACTTTCTGTATTCTAAAGATTTGAAGAAGGCAACTTTTTGGCTATTGATTTAAAGCAAAGCATATACACAATAGATCATTTGCATTTATTTTTTTTCGAAGCTAGGTAGAGACTGTTTTTTCGCTGCAATCCAGTTCACAAAATTGATTATACAGTATGTTTCTACATCTGGTATAAGTTCCTAGAAGAAAATCTACAATGGGATTTGCTAATGTTGCAGGCTGTGGTGCTGCATTGCAGACATTAGTTAGACAGTCTTCAGTGACAACCATATCATAACTAGCGACACTTGAAACAAATCACTGCTGACCAAGCTTCCGACATATCCATGCACTTCTTCCAGCTCTTCTTTTTCAGAAGATTTTTGTTTAGAGGTGCATGATCAGGAAAATGATGATCAGACTCATAAGTAGGGGCTTTCGTCTTGCAACCACTTTAATGTGGGTTTGCCATGATTGGCAACTCATTATTGAATACAAATACAGTATAACGTAAAAAGTAAAATTAAATTGGTAGTTTGCAGAGATGCCAAAGCTGGTGGCATTTCTATTAACCACTTAAGCCCTGGACCATTTGGCTGCTAAATGACCAGAGCACTTTTTGCGATTCGGCACTGCGTCTCTTTAACTGACAATTGCACAGTCGTGCAACGTGGCTCCCAAACAAAATTGACGTCCTTTTTTCCCCCCACAAATGGAGCTTTCTTTTGGTGGTATTTGATCACCTCTGCGGTTTTTATTTTTTGCGCTATAAACAAAAATAGAGCGACAATTTTGAAAAAAAATTCAATATTTTTAACTTGTTTGCTAGAATAAATATCCCCAAAAAATATATATAAAAAAAAAATATTTTTCACAGTTTAGGCCGATACGTATTCTTCTACATATTTTTGGTAAAAAAAATAAATCGCAGTAAGCGCATATTGATTGGTTTGCGTAAAAGTTATAGCATCTATAAAATAAGGGATAGATTTATGGCATTTTTATTATAATTTTTTTTTTCTACTAGTAACGGCGGCGATCAGTGATTTTTATCGTGACTGCGACATTATGGTGGACACAAATCGGACACTTTTGATACATTTTTGGGACCTTTGTCATTTTTACAGCAATCAGTGCTATAAAAATGCACTGATTACTGTGAAAATGACACTGGCAGTAAAGGGGTTAACCACTAGGTGGCGCTGAAGGGGTTAAGTGTGCCCTAGGGAGTGCTTCTAACTGTAGGGGGGGGGGTGGACTGTGTGTGACACGACAGTGATCACCGCTTCCGATTACAGGAAGTTGTGATCACTGTCCTGTCACTAGAAAGACTGGGGAAATGCTTGTTTACATCAGCATTTCCCAGTTCTTCCTCACCGTGAGACGATCGCGGGAATCCCTGCGAACATCGAGTCCGCGGGACCCGCGGTCGGGCTCACGGAGTTCACGGCGGGCTTATGCGTCCACAATGCCGCTTCTTAAAGGGGAAGTATATATACGTCCTCCTGCCTGTCCGTGCCATACTGACGACGTATATTGTCGTACGCTGGTCGGCAAGCAGTTAATGTGGGTTTGCAATGATTGGCAAAGATTGACTCTGCAACTGATTATTGAATACAAATACAGTATAACTTAAAAAGTATGAGTAGACTCATGTGTTAAATAGTGCTTAATGACCCATTAATTGGTAGTTTGCAGAGATGCCAAAGCTGGTGGCATTTCTATTAATCACAATGCAGTCAAAATATTGGCACCCCCACAGTGTTCTCAAAACCACTGTAACACTTTCAAGTACACACGATCGGAATTTCCGATGGGATAAAATCCGATGGAATTTTCCGTCGGAATTCCATTCAAGCTGTCTTGCATACACACTGTCAGACCAAATTCCGACCGTTAAGAACGCGGTGACGTAAAACACTACGACGAGCCGAGAAAAATTAAGTTCGATGCTTCCAAGCATGCGTCGACTTGATTCTGAGCATGCATGTTTTTTTCTCCATCGGAGTGCCCCACAGACTTTCTGATAGGCTTTATTTCCATCGAAAAAAAATAAAACATGTTCGATTTCTAAACTCAGATGGAAAAAAGTCAGATGGGACCCACACACGGTCGGAATATCTGATGAAACAATTCCGTCAGACTTTTTTCGTGTGTACAAGGCATTAGAGGCATTATCAAAAAAAAACTTCACAACTTTTTCTTTAGTTTTGGATAGGGTGCAGATGGATTGGAACACCTGTCAGTTTTTATTGCTGTCTGTGCCCCCGTTAGGCCCCTTTCACACTGGGGCGTTTTTCATGCGGTTTAGCGCTAATATTAGCGCTATTATACCGCATGAGAAAATCCTGCCCTGTGCCTTCAATGTGAAAGCCCGAAGGCTTTCACACTGAAGCGGTGCGCTAGCAGGACCGCTCCAAAAGTCCTGCTAGCCGCTTCTTTACAGCGGTGAAGGAGCGGTGTGTTCACCGCTCCTTTACCGCGGTCTCCCATTGAAATCAATGGGACAGCGCGGTAATACCGCGGTTTGCGGGCGGTATTAACCCTTTTTTGGCCGCTAGCGGGGGTTAAATTTACCCCCCTAGCGACCGCATACCGCGGTAAGAACGACGGTATAGCAGCGCTGAAAATCGCGCTGCTATACCACCACCGCTCCTGCCCGCCCCAGTGTGAAAGGGGCCTTAGGGAGATTCCCCCTATTTAATTGTCCTGTTTATCATTGAAAGTGAAAGTAAAAAGAAAATGCCAAATTTTGGGTTCTCTTCCTATAAGCATACCTCCCAACCCCCACGGATTCGGATTCTGCAGGGACACCCCAACCCCCGCCCCGCCCCGCTCAACATCTTCAATGGGAGGAGAAAAAATGTGAATGAATGTCCCGCAGTGGACATTTGAAAAGTTTGGAGGTATGCTATAAGGACACTAGTTCTGGTGACCTGGGGGTCCCATAGAAACTCCCTTAATTTGCAGGGATTTTCTCTGACTTCCTGCTCTTGGCTCTGGGATAGGAAGTGAAGGGAAATATCCGCAATGGGACACAGATGGAGAAAAAAAAAAAATCTGATAGCGGTTATAACACTTCCTTACTCTATCCAAAATGAAAAAAAAAATGCCTATAGTTCTATCTTAAGGCTTTCTAATACACCGACCTAAAACAGGTATAGTAATGAAAAATTGGTTCTTTTTTTTTTTTACTTTTTTTTAGCTGCATGTTTGTTTTGAAGCAGTGATTCAGATTGGTAGCAGTCAGGCTTAGCCAGGCAACTAGATTTTTATTTTTTTATTAGGCCAGCAAGTGTAACCCCGGTATTCATGACATTACTTTAAGACCGATGATGTCTATAAGCACCCTGCAACATTTTGCCAAATGTGGTAGTAGAATGAGCAGATGCTAAGCACAAAACTATTTTAAAATACATTCACTGAAGCTCCCTGAACTTGATGAGAGAAACATCCTTGTCATTTTAGCAGAATATTGAGATTTCTCTGTACGCAATTCGAACCGAGACAAGACACCCAATATCCCCCCCCCCCCCCCCATTTTAATTTCTTTACATTGTTTCTTATGTTCTTATCTGTTCTTGTACTATCACTTACCTACCAGTTTGGAGTCAGTAATCTAGAGTATTTATGATCATATGTTCCTGCTGAAAGGTTGCATATATAACCTGTGCAATGTAAACTTCTTCTCTTTTACTAATAAAGACGTAATAAATTAAAATAAATAAATTCACTTGGAAAAGTTTATGAAAAGTATAGAAAAAAAAACATGTTTTCATAGCATTCACATTTCAGGCATTATTGATTTTAAAAGTACAGGTTTAATCATGAAACTGGTCTACTAATTTGTTGCCAGCCCCCCCGCCCCCCCTATTTTATTTTACTCCTACAAATGGCAAAATTCCAAAATTGATGCAACAAGGTGAGCCATTTTTATAAATGTCTGATATAATAAAGATAAAAAGAACAAAAATTGCAATAAACAATTATATTTTTTCCCTCCATCCCTCGTTCATCTCAGACTCTAACCACACATTTTTTAATTAAACAGGTTATTATGTATCATTTCAACACAAACTAGATTGTTCCCTAAAATGTACATGAAATCATTGATCAAAATGTGCTCTTTCAATTTTTAAACCCCAACAGTTCAGATTTGTTTAGCCAGTCTTGACTTAATCATTAACAACTGGCGTAAATGTTTAAATACACAGAAAAGATGTACTGTTGCAGTTATGATTCTCACCAGTAGTGGGCATTATTCAACCACTTTTCAACGACAGAATGCAATATTAAAAAGGAAATGACATTACCTACTAAAACGAATACAGATGGCAGACTGCGGGGCTACATTTTTATCTAAAAACCTGATGCAAATGTTGGTATCTATAATGCATTGCTGGCATAAACTGGGTTTTAAATGTATAGCCCAATTTATTACACTGTAAAATCTTTTTAGGAAACCAAAAGTGGCAATTTAGATTTCATTTTGTATGTACTCTGCAAACATGAAAATCTAAACCTGAGTCACCTACTGCAAAGCAAATATGAATCATATTCCATAGAATTAAGATAGAACAACTTTTTGTTAAAACCTGCAACGTCATTGGGGTGATGTTTATTCCTGTGACACCAAGCCAAGATATAAGGGTAACAGGGGGCACTGGGACAGAAAGGTACCGGTGTTCTGCCGAGTAAGTTCCCCCGGCGGATAAGTTCCTCCCTGTACTGCGCAGGCGTGAACTGAGCTCCGAAAATAGCCGAACATGTAGAGCTGAGAGTCAGCTCTAGACGGCGCCTGCGCAATGAAATAGTTATTACAGCAGGTCCAGGGCGACGTGGACCTCGCTGTAAGTGGCCAGTCGGCCTCACGTCCTCGATTCGCTCGCTCGGCCTCCTGGCTCTTTTTTTATCATCTCCATGTCCACAGGGATGGTAAGGAAAGAGCCTGGATGTCAGAAGTGTAGCAATTTGGTGTGCGCAGGCGCCGTCTAGAGCTGACTCTCAGCTCTACATGTTTGGCTATTTTCGGAGGCTCAGTTCACACCTGTGCAGTACAGGGGGGGGTCCTTATCCGCCGGGGGAACTTTTTCGGCCTCCTGGCTCTTTTTTTATCATCTCCATGTCCACGGGGATGGTAGGGAAAGAGCCTGGATCTCAGAAGTGTAGCAATTTGGTGTGCACAGGCGCCGTCTCGGGCTGACTCTCAGCGCTACATGTTCGGCTATTTTCGGAGGCTCAGTTCACGCCTGCGCAGTACAGGGGGGGGGTCCTTATCTGCCGGGGGAACTTTTTCGGCAAGACACCGGCAGTAGTAAAAAAAAAAAACTATCTGTAACCCCCCGAAGTTATTGTTGCTGTCTCTGTCCCTATTGAGGACCTACTCAATACTTCTTTATGCCTATGGCGTCACAGACCGCAATAAAATATGTTTTGGCTAGAGTTGAACTAAAATCATGAATGTAATAATTTTTATGATCTTGTATCTTCCAGAAACTTACAGGACTGAGGACTGATACTTTATATAATGGGGTTGTATTAATGAAGGACTAGGAATGTTCAAATGAAAACGAGAACATACCTGTCATGGATATGCATTAATGTCTGTCTGCCATCTTACCTTTCCTCCTCATGTGTTCATCTTAGAGGTCAGAACCCTTTTCACCTGGCTTCCTTTATAATCTCCTCCCAGCCTGACTCCACCCCAGGCCCTATCACTGAACACTATATTAACCTGTGCACTGCAAGCCTGCTTTGCTGATCAACGTGTTTGTTAGGCATTGTGTGTTTGGGTTCCTGCCTGCCGTGTGCTACGTCTGTCTCTCTGTTACGTTATTGGCTTGTCCCCGACTATCCCTGTCTGCTCGTGACCCTTGACCTTCGGCTCGTTCTTTCGTTATCCTTGTCTGCTTGTGGCCCCTGACCTTCAGCTTGTTATTCGGTTCTCTCATATCTTGTGCTGCTGCTTCCCCTCTTTTCCCCTTATCCTACGGGGCGTGAGCTAGGAAACTCCAGGGGCCGCGACCTGGTCCCAGCCTGCAGCTAACATCCTCACCACTAGAGGCCCTGGAGAAGACCTGCTGGGTCTTAGACTCCGCGCCCTGGGGAATCTTGGCTCTAGCTTCCGTTAGGATCCCGGTTGTGCACCTCTGGTCCTGCTTTCCACAACCACCCAGTTTCCTATCCGCAGCAGTCAGCCATAGGGTTCACTACCTTGCGGTGCACTCCTGTCCCCCTACGGTGTGCATCTGTCACCAGGCCACAGGTGACCCTGACAATACCTCTTGGTAGAACAACAATAACATTTAAAGAAATATATCGGTTGATGAAAACTTGGAACTCAAACTGCTTAAAGTCATATAAAAACAAAGGTGATGAAAGATGCCAGAACATCCAGGAATGTGTTTATAAAAAATAAAAAAAATGCATAGCAACTTGCCCAGTGAAAGTGCATGTATGTACCTTCTGTGTGAACGGGGCATTAAATTAATGTTATTAAGCTATTTCCTGGGCTAGTCAAATGTTTGTCATTGATTTAAAGCGGTAGTAAACTCTTCATCATAACTTTTCCTCATTTAAAGCATTTAGAAACAAATAGGCATATACTGTACAGTGGGGAAAATAATTATTTGCCCAATTGTTTGCGCACTTACTAAGAAATGAAGAGTCTATCATTTTTATCATAGGTGTATTATAAATGATAGAGACAGAATATTAACCAAAAATCCAGAAAAAACACATATTACAATTGTTATAAATTGAGTTGCAGTTCAGTGAGTAAAATAAGTATTTGATCCCCGAGCAAAACCCTTGTTGGCAAGCACAGACTTAAGACATTTCTTGTGGTTACTAACCAGGTTTGCACACCCCTCAGGAGGGATTTTGATCAACTCTTTTGTACAGATCTTCTCTAAATCCTTATGGTTTCCTAGCTGTCTCTTGGTAACGCAAAGTTTCAGCTCCCTCTATAAATTTTCTATAGCATTAAGGTCTGGAAACTGGCTTGGCCACTCCATGACCTTAATGTGCTTATTCTTGAGCCACTCCTTTGTTGCCTTATGTTTTGGGTCATTGTCATGCTGAAAGACCCATCCCATGACCCACCTTCAGTGCTCTGTTTGAGAGAAGAAGGTTCTTATCCAAGATTTTACAATAAATGGCCCCGTCCATTGGCCCCTCATTGCGGCAAAGTCAGTCTGTATCTTTAGCAGAGAAACAGCCCCAAAGCATAATGTTTCCACCTCCGTGCTTGTCTGTAGGCATGGTGTGCTTAGGGTCATTATTTTTCTTAATATAAAAGTCTAAAAAAGGAAAATACAACACTTGCCCACTAGATGGCCCCAAGTATCAGACAATTCTACAAAAGCTACACACACAACCACATTGCATTCAGCAATTTTTAATTTTTTTTTCAATTTTTTTTTACATATTTGGCTTTTTTCTTACTAATGAGAGTTAGAGTCAAGTCTATGATGTAATACAAATGCTCATTACACTTTTGCACGTGGAGCGCTGAGGTCATAGATCATATAAGGCTTTGCATGGCCTTTTGGGGCTCTTGTGAACAGGCATAATTGTGTGGTTACCACAGTCACACACGTATTTTCCCATTTCTATTACAGTGTATATACAGTAAAAGTTTTTTTGTCTAGTTTTGGATAGAGTGGGGAAGGACTAGAACCTCTGTCTTTTTGCTGTCTGTATTCCCACTAAGGAGATTCACCCTCTCTATTGGTCCTGGTGATCACTACAGTACAGAAAGTAAAGATGGGAAATCAAACATTTATGAGTTGCCACAGAAAGGGAGGGAAGGGAAATCTTCCAGTGGGTAAACCTGTTCTGGTTACTAAGAGAAGATTCACGTTGAAGAGATCTCCTTTTGCATTCTGCTGTGTCTCTTGTTACAAGTGAAGGTAAATCTCCCAAACTATCCAAAGTTGAAAAAAAAGGGGTTTTGGCTTTACATACGCTTTAACCACTTGCCGACTGCCGCACGCCGATGTACGTCGACAACTTGGCACGGGCAGGCACATTGGCGTACAGGTACGTCCCTTTAAAATTGCCGCCCAGCGGGCACGCATGCGCTGCGTGCCTCGCAAGTGCAGCGGCGGGTCCCGGGAACCCGATGTTCCCGGGAGGCCCCCGATTGCGGTCGGCAAGGGCAGAACAGGGGAATGCTTTTGTAAACAAGGCATTCCCCTATTCTGCCCTCCCGTGATCTGGAACGGTCATCAGTGATGTGTCACGTGTAGCCACACCCCCTAACAATAATAATCACTCCCTAGTACTGACTTAACCCCTGCAGTGCCACCTAGTGGTTAACCCCTTCACTGCCAGTGTCATTTTTACAGTAATCAGTGCATTTTTATAGCACTGATCGCTGTAAAAATGACAATGGTCCCAAAAAGGTGTCAAAAGTGTCCAATGTGTCCGCCATAATGTCGCAGTCATGATAAAAATCGCTGATCGCCACCATAACTAGTAAAAAAAAATAATAATAAAAATGCCATAAAATAGTCCCCTATTTTGTAGAAGCTATAACTTTTACACAAACCAATCAAACACTTATTGCGATTTTTTTTTACCAAAAATATATAGAAGAATACGTATCGGACTAAACTGTGGAAAAAAAAATTAATTATTTTTTGGGGATATTTATTATAGCAAAAAGTAAAAAATATTGAATTTTTTTAAAAATTGTCGCTCTTTTTTTGTTTATAGGGCAAAAAATAAAAACCGCAGAGGTGATCAAATACCACCAAAAGAAAGCTCTATTTGGGGGGGAAAAAGGACATCAATTTTGTTTAAGAGCCAAGTCGCACAACCGCGCACTTGTCAGTTAAAGCGACGCAGTGCCGAATCGCAAAAAGTGGCCTGGTCTTTGACCACCAAAATGGTCCGGGGCTGAAGCGGTTAAAGGCAGCCATTTTTAACCAGGGTTCCTTTAAAGGTTGGTAGAGGTTCCTTGAGCTGTGGCTAACTGACCTCTTTTTAATGATGCCTGCCTAGTCCCAGGTCCAACATCACATGGCAGCAGCATGATACCAATGATCTTTATTCTGACCCCTCTATGAATTTTATTTAGCAAGGGTTGCCAGAGACCTGAAACTTATTTCAAGTGTTACCCTTAGGGAGAAAAGTTTGAGAAGGTTTGCTTTAAGGTGTAAGCAAACTGTATATCATCTATATCTGTATTGATTAGTTTTTTCAACCTTGCTATCAAAATAAAAGATAAAGATATAATAAAGAAAATCAAGGTACTATATATGTCACGTGCACACATTCTGGATATGCCCTTAGTGTACCTTTACTATGGTTGTTAAATTCGACTGCATCTCATCAGGCTATACACTTTCCTGGAGGTCCTTCAGTAATCATATCTTTATTTTTGTTCTCTCTCTCTCAATTTTCAGCTTATGTAATGCTTTTATGAATGTATTGATTTCCGTTACATGTTTAGATGAAATTGAGTTTATTTTGTGCAGCGCTTGACTTTAGGGAACAGGACTGAGACAAAATCTAATTTTATTTTAATTGATTGGTTCCCAATTTCAATACCCTAAAGTCAGCACTGATACATTTTCCACACTCCCTTTGATGCGGTACAGCCAACTGTGTCTCGTAGACCAAAAGGTAGTATGTCATGAAACCAATTCTCTGAGACTATATAGGCTGCAAGCTTTAGCTAGGGAACCATTAGCATTGTTTCTTACATTGTTTAAAGTAATGAGGCCTAAAATGTTTTAAAAATCTGATATCCAGAGAGGCATTACACTATTTACAATGTTGGGAGTCATAAAAAATGACAACACTAATATTAAGATGTAGTTAAACATAGGATGCATATTATGTTTTTTTTAAAAACTGATATCAATAAAAAACATACATTTCCACTTACAGAAGGATATTTGCCATGGTATGCACACTTTCAATGTTCTGTTATTAACCATTTTAAAATTATGAGGATTTTAAGTTGCTCAGTCCAAGTGACCATACAGAGCATACCAGTGGCCCCATGTATATAGACAGAGGCAAAGAAAATTTGGAAGCCAAGAGGCCCCTTATTTTAGAAGTATAGATTTTTATTTTTCGTTTTTAGGATGAATATTTTCTAAAAATGAATCTCCATGCAATTTTTTTCTTAGTTTACACAGATTGATTTATTGCCACGTGTGTCTTTGTAATATATTTTCGATGTATTTTAATGTAATGCACTAGAGAACCAGCAACACTATTATGCACACCTAGTTAGAAATATAAATATATGGAAAATGTACTTTAGAGAGGGACCCTCTGCAGCTATAAGCACTGTGGAGCAATTTGTCCTCAAAGTTTACAGGAGAAGCACTAAAGATGTTCTCAAGTTTCTGAAGCTGTTCCCTCAGTGGCTCAGCTCACTCTGCTCCCCCCAACTCATCAGCTTTTCAACATTTCTAATCTTTAATGTGAGCACACAGCAGGTGTACAGGGCAGGGGAACACAGGAAGCTAAGCTGCTGAGGCAACTTAAAGCGGAGGTTCACCCAAAAGTGAACCTCTGCTTTTTGGAACCCTCCCCCCCTCCGGTGTCACATTTGGCACCTTTCAGGGGGGGGGGTGCAGATACCTGAATAAAACAGGTATTTGCACCACTTCTGGGTATAGACTCCCACAGGAGTCCCGCCCCTTCGTGTCAACCACCCCCCCCCCCCCCCCCGTTGTGTTCTGGGAAACACACGGCTCCCAGAACACAGCGGGGACCAGTGAGGATGGCGCAGCGCGACTCGCGCATGCGCAGTAGGGAACCGGGCAGTGAAGCCGCAGCGCTTCACTTCCCAATTCCCTCACCGAGGATGGCGGCAGGGGAAGCAAAGAGCCAAGCGGGAGCTCGGTTTTGGCTGCCGATGACGCGGGCGACCTGGACAGGTATGTGTCAATTTTTTAAAAGTCAGCAGCTGCAGTATTTGTAGCTGCTGGCTTTTTAAAAAAAAATTCCAGTGAACCTCCGCTTTAAACGACTTTGGTGCTTATGCTGTGAACTTTGAGGATGGGTTTCTCCGCAATCGCATTATCTGCAGCTACAGAGGTCAGTGGGGGCATCTTTTAAAGCTCCTTTGTTGCTCCTAATGATTATGTAAATGCCTAAATGTCCATGCCCGAGGCACAGGTTCTATTTAAGCATATAAATCCTAATCTCAGCATAAAATGTTAAACTCCATACTCCCTCTTTTAGCCTCTCACCCCTCACTGGTGGTATGTGAGCCTGTCCATGGCTTCAAGAGACATGCCGTGAGGTTAGGGAGGTAAAAAGGGGGTGGGCTAGAGACCGTTTCTTTCTAGAGGTTGAGATTTTCATAACAGAGTGCCATAGGTGTTTTGGTGGTGCTCAGGCAGCGTTGGTAAAGATATGCCAATTGGTCGCTGATTTAACCCCTATCAGCAGATTAAAATTTACAGACAAAACTGGTTTACTTGAAATATCTTTGTCTAAATTAAAAATACATATGTATAATGTTTAATGTTGACATACCAAGTTATTTTCATTTACCAAAACAAGTCCAACATTTTTAGTAATTGTAACAGATTTTAGTCCCCCGTAAATATTTTATACATTAAAATTCCCACAAAAGGTGCAGTTTGTTTCAAATGTACAGATATGGGAGGGAGCCACAGGTATTTGTATTTAAAAATGCAAAAAAAATACCCGCTCATCTTGACAAAAATGTTTTTAGATGATTGTTTCCTATGCTCTCTGCCTGTGCTGCATTCTTCTGATAGGATGCAGCCACTGTTGGGCCAACAAATTTCAACCTGACTCCTTCGAGGGGAGGCCAGACAGAAAGCGACTTTTGGCCAGTTCATCGGGGATCACTTAAAATTTGTACAGTTTATTGCTATCTTTAGATTCATGAACAAGAAATGAACTGTGTTTGGAAAACATATGTTCCCATGAACGTAGTTCTCCAAATCTTTTTAAATATATTGTTCAGTCATTTTGGTTTAATATCCTTTTAACCAATGTTTCCCCTACAGCACTTTCATCACATCTGTTTTATTTTTACTTAATTTATTATTTCTTCTGTATGCATGTTTTTGCTATGAAATGTATTATCATCATGTTAACCAAGAAACTGCACGGGCAGATCAAGTCTATACTTTTCTTATTCGTACAATACTGCTGTAAACAAAATGTTTATTGGAAAAAGACAAATTGTCATAGACAAAAGTTGTATTTCATATAAAGAGTAAGAAGAGCTGAAGTTAAAATTGATTGTACTTTTGGTCTTAGGGATGTGTGTGCATTTAATGCAGCATTTGTCTTCCCCCATGGCGCTCCTGGCATTTCTTTGTAATAGGAATTTATCACATTACATCATGCTCTGCCGCCTAGAACAGAAATAATGTGCACACACGTCAAGACCTTCCAGATGATTAGCAGCGATTCATGGGGACCAAATGTCTTGCCTAATAACATTCACTAGATTCGAGCAACAGTAATTTGCAAAGAGTTCACAGATGAAATACATGGGGCTGTTTTAACAGCCATAGAATTTGTATTTCAGTATTTTTACACCGCCCTGCCAGACAACACAGCCAGGAGGACACCAATTGCCCCATTACAATTAGGGAGTACAGTAGTGCCATCTCCATTCCCCCAGCCGGTAAGTGGACAGTGAAGGAGCTGGAGTAGAATGATGAGGTCATCTCTCTGCCTCCTCCTATCAGACAAGGAGCACATTTGCATGCAGCAGTACTGATTGCCTTCTGATGCTGCTCCTCCCTCTCTCGGTGCTGAAGTACATGGGAATAAAGGAGGAAAAAATATCAAGTTAAATTCAAGAACTTACACTGCTTGCATTTAACCACTTCAGCCCCGGAAGATTTGGCTGCTCAATGACCACTGCAATTCGGCACTGCGTCGCTTTAACTGACAATTTCACAGTTCGTGCGACGCTGCACCCTAACAAAATTGTCATCCTTTTTTTCCCACAAATAGAAGTTTCTTTTGGCGGTATTTGATCACCTTTGCGGTTTTTATTTTTTGCGCTATAAACAAAAGAAGAGCGTCAATTTTGAAAAAAACACAATGGGGGTTATTTACGATAGGCACATCCACTTTGCACTACAAGTACAAACTACAAGTGCAAAGTGCACTTCAAAATGCACTGAAAGTGCACTTGGAAGTGCAGTCGCTGTAGATCTGAGAGGAAGATCTGAAATGAGGGGAAGCTCTGCTGATTTTATCACCCAATCATGTGCAAGCTAAAATGCTGTTTTTTCTTTTCCGTGCATGTCCCCCTCAGATCTACAGCGACTGCACTTTCAAGTGCACTTTGCACTTGTAGTTTGCACTTGTAGTGCAAAGTGGATTTGCCTTTCGTAAATAACCTCCAATATCTTTAACTTTTTGCTATAATAAATATCTCAATATTTGTTTTATTTTTTAAAAACAATTTTTTTTTTCTCAGATTAGGCCGATATGTATTCTTCTACATATTTATGGTAAAAAGAACAAAACAAACAAAAAAAAATCGCAATAAGCGTATATTGATTGGTTTGCGCAAAAGTTATAGCGTCTACAAAAATAGGAAATAGATTTATGGCATTTTTTTTATTTTTATTTTTTACCAGTAATGGCGGTGATCAGTGATTTTTATCGGGACTGAGATATTGCGGCAGACAGATTGGACACTTTTGACACATTTTTGGGACCAGTGACAATTCTACAGCGATCAGTGCTATAAAAATGCACTGATTACTGTATAAATGTCACTGGCAGTGAAGGGGTTAACACTAGGGGACGATCAAGGGGTTAACTGTGTTCCCTCAGCATGTTCTAACTGTGGGGGGATGGGACGGACTGGGAGAGATGACAGATCGGTGTTCATACATTGTATGAACACACGATCAGTCTCCTTTCCCCTGAGAGAACCAGGATCTATGTGTTTACACACACACAGATCCCAGTTCTCACTCTGTCACGAGCAATCGCAGGTGCCCGGAGGTTATCGCGCCCACCGGGCAATCACATCGGCTCCAGCGGCGAGCCGCATGCGTGTGCCTCTGGCAGCGCCCGCGTGCCCCCTAGTGGCCAAAAGGCGAAGCGACGTAAGGTAACGTCGTTTTGCCCAGGGGAGCCAACCTGCCCCAGTAAATCTGTGGTGGCTGGTCCGGAAGAGGTTAAAAAAAAAATTGGGAATTTACTTTTGAACATAGATCTGCATTAATGTGTGTCTCTAATATCTGTGAGGAGTTCATCTTTAAACAAAAAACTCTGGGTGGTGAAGATTTGGGACTGCATGAGCTCACGACAGAGGACTGGTAGCTTGGCGGATTGGTCTTGAGAGGGCTTCTTATTATTGATTTTAACATTATCTCAGGTAATCTTCAGTAATAGGAACTAGCTATTATATTTCATGTGGCTGTGAATTATCAAACGGTTTGATATTGTGCAATAACTTAATACCCGACAGGTGTATTAGAACTATAAAGTCTTAGCTCAAAAATAGGGTTCAGATTGAGGTAGATTGTAGATAAACAGTATGTCATATCTATAGTCACACAAATTGTTAAATGATCAAATACCACCTCAAGAAATCTCTATTTGTGTGAAAAAAATTATAAAAATGTCATTTGCGTACAGTTTTGCATGAACGCGCAATTGCCAGTTAGAGTAGTGCAGTGCTGGATAGCAAAAAATGGCCTGGTCATGAAGGGAGTAAAACCTTCCAGTGGTCAAGTGGTTAAAGAATACCAAAAAAAAACCAGGCACATGTGTGACAATTCACAAAGGGTGTCATTGAAGTCAAGTTTTTACTGGGAGAACTGAGAGGATACCAATTGACTTCTGTACAACCAGCCTGTCAGATTTTGCCCAATAAGCGCCGTCGGCTATAGCCGGCAGCGCTGAACAGTGTATTCTTATGGCAGGGAAATCTCCCCACTGTCAGAATACAATAGCTCAGCGGGGAGGATACCCCCAGCTGGTTGAACAAAAAAGAAAGAGACTCATCTATGGGCTGCTTCAGGCTGGCCATACACAGTTCGAATCTTGGCCGGTCCAGCAGGAACCAGCCGAGATTCGAACTGTTATTGGGAAGGCTGAATGTACCAAGTTGATCGATTGATCAACTTGGGTACAACCAGCCTGCCGGATTCTCTTACGAATATAGCAGCCACTAGCGATAATGACGGTCTTCTCCCAGAGGGGGGCGGCTTTCCCCGTCCACGTCTGCCAGGAGAAAACAATTGCCGATTCCCCAGTCAGCACTGTATGTTGATGGGGGAATCGTGCAAATTTATTTTCTGCAACCAGTGGTTGCAGGAAAGAAATTTGCACCATGTATGGCTGGCCTTAGAGTCACTGACCTGGAACAAGCGTGCAGATCAGGAGTTCTGACTTTGCTATAAAAACTTTATTTGCCTTCGTGTTCCAGGCCAATGACTCAAAGTATTAAGCAAGAGGCAACAAGACAACTGGTATTTTCATAAGGTTATCAGCAATGGAAGCCTCCATATCTCACAAAGTACAAGTTTCCTATAAGCAAAGCTGCAAGACACAAGCAAATGAAGCTGAAGTAGGATTCAGTGAATAATAAAAAAAGTGGAATGTGGCGCAAAAAATACTAATACATAGTGAAAGGAAGGTATAAAGGGCGCAACAAGTGTAAATAATGTCCATAAACACCAATATATAAAAGTTCAAAAATCCAAATGTAGAGATAGCATAGTGAAGCTATATTCCAAATGTTTAGACTCCAACCTCCGTGCTCTCAAAGGGTGCAATATGTATATATAAGTGCTTCACCCGACTTGACAATCAAATATGCTCACCAGAAATATGCGGCCATAAATGACCAGAAGTAGGATTCAATCTATCCATTTCCCTAGAAGACATCTTTTTTACTAGTTACTCAGACCTGAAATGTGATTTCTGCATTACCGTATATACTCGAGTATAAGCCGAGTTTTTCAGCCCTTTTTTTAGGGCTGAAAATACCCCTCTCGGCTTATACTCGAGTCAGTGTACCTTGGGCGTCCATTTTTTAACACTCGCAGCTTCCTCCTCGGACTCAGTTTCCCAGCAGACACTGTGTTCAGTGTTCCGCCTATCATGGACCTTCTCTTGTCCGAGGATGAAAGAACGTCCATGATTGGCGGAACACTGAACACAGTGTCTGCTGGGAAACTGAGTCTGAGGATGAAAGAATGTCCGTGATAGGCGGAAGACTGAACACAGTGTCAAGCGCCTATCATGGGACGGGACCAGGAGGAAGCCGCGAGTTTTAAAAAATGGACGCCCGCAGCGCAGACTGTCAAGAATTTCAGGTACGCTGCAATGTGCACAGTTAGGTTGTAATGGGCACAGTGAGGTAATGGGCACAGTGAGGTGGTAATGAGCACAGTGAGGTTGAAATGGGCACAGTGAGGTTGTAATGGGCACAGTGAGGATGGGAAGAAAGAAAAAATGCATTAGAAATCAACTACTAGGATATATAACTAACTGGTAGACAAATATTTGTATATGCAACATATATGATAACATATGATGGTCCCATATGGTGCTCAATAAAGACTCCTATGGACTGGTGCTCAAACTGGGTGCCCCACATAGATGTGCACTCACCGCAATGTGTGGACCAACTATCGCTAGTGTGGTCTATTAGGCATGTGGGGATACCCCGAACTCAGGTCTTTAGGATGACGTCTTATTGATAGAGATGTTGCTCATAGGGATAAATGGGGATCAAGAGAGAAAGAGCCTCATTGCGCAATGCCGTTTAAAACATTTATTGATTCCACAAAATAAAAAAGGTTACACTTACATTGCTGAGTGCCTGATGGTCCTGGCACCCGGCGTGTATAGCAGGCGATTGATTAAAAGGGTAATTGGCCCTGAACGGGATAGTCCTAGTAGCGGCGTCCTGGTGCACGATTCCCTGGTAGTTTCAATTGGGGCGGAAGTAGTACCTCGACATTTCGGCCAATCACAGGGCCATCATCAGGAAGTAGACTACCCTCCTCCTCCTCCTAGGCATCCAATAGTATTGCCTGTCCTTTCAACCAATCGGGTGACCAGTGTCAAAAACCCACTTCCTGATTGGCCTGGGAGGAGGATCAGTGTCAGTGTCAGGATCAGTGTTACAACAGCGAATATTAATTTGCTGTTGTAACACACCGGGGTGGGCTCGGAGAGCACACTCTCTGCGACCCAAGCCCACCCTAAATTGAAGCCTATTAGAGCCTCTGGCTCTAAATCGGTGCTTCAAAAAAACAGCCCCTCTGCATTTGAATCCATGCGTCCTGAAAGGGGCCGGACCCATGGATAGGGGAGGCGGCGCCCATGCGCCCTTAATGGATGGGCCGCCTCTGCAACAATCAAGCATCTCAAACTGCTGCCATAAGCATAAGCTTAAAGCTGTCTGACATGTAGACTGATTTTACTGTATAGGTCTACATCAAATATCATTGTCATGATTCTTCTGTATTAGTCTGCAACAGATATTTTGACATTAGGGGACTAGTACTTTCATTGTGTATTGATATCTGTGCATCAAAAAAGGCGGATATAGGAGTTTTTACCTGCGAATGGGAATTATCCATTTAAATCCTCATAGAACCCACATTGTTATGTTGTTTCTTTTAGTTTGGTTTGGCTTATGGGGTAGGTAGATACTGTAGAATGTAGATCACAAACACTTATTTTTTAGAAGGCAATATAACTGCTAAATTTGGATTGTTGTGGATTTGATCATCTGCATCATTTGTATGTATAAGTTAAACTGTAAAAACATAATCAGCAACAGAAGGGAGACCGTATGTTGCAGAATCTTAACATATCTTTTGAAAGGTAAAATCCATGCTCACAAGATGTTCCGTACTGTTTATTTAGACTGGGAACATTTATGATGTTATTCTATCAGATGGACATTTGTGGGCTTATTTAGTAAAGCGGTGAAAAGAACTAAGGTCAAAGTGCGGTAACCTCTAGCAGCCAATCAGAAATGGCATTGCTGAATACACACCTGTATAATATTTATAGGGCTCCTGTAGGTAGTTATTCTTGACAAACTCAGCCTTTTCCATTCAAATACAGCTTTATTCAAAACACATGCCTTTGAATGCAAAGCTACAGTATGCATATAACCAATGTAAATAATGATTAAAGGGGTCACTGTCATCCAGTAAAAATGTTCCTGAACTTAGTTAGCATAATCTTTAAAAAGACGATGATAGTTATGAAGATAATGTTGGTGATTAGGGATGAGCCGAACACCCCCTGGTTCGGTTCGCAGCAGAACATGCGAACAGGCAAAAAAATTGTGCGAACACCGTTGAAGTTTACGAGACACGAACGTGAAAAAACAAAAGTGATAATTTTAAAGGTTAATATGCAAGTTAATCATAAAAAGTGTTTGGGGACCCGGATCCTGCCCCAGGGGACATGCATCAATGCAAAAAACTGTTTTAAAAAACGGCCGTTTTTTTCGGGAGCAGTGATTTTAATAATGCTTAAAGTGAAACAATAAAAATTTAATATTCCTTTAAATATCGTGCCTGGGGGGGTGTCCTTACTATTCTTGTAAAATAGTGCATCTTTCCCATGTTTATATAGTGCCACAGCAAAATTACATTTCTAAAGGAAAAAATTTAATTTAAAACTGCTCGCGGTTGTAATGTATTGTCAGATCCCGGCAATATAGATAAAAATGCCCAAAAAAAAATGGCGTGGATGTTACGCCAAAAATCCATACCAGGCCCTTCAGGTCTGGTATAGATATTTAAGGGGAACCCTGCACCCAAATTAAAAAAAAATGGCGTGGGGGTCCCCCAGTCACTATATACTCTGAACAGCAGTATATATACTATACGGCCTGCCCTATATACTCTGCAGAAAATTGGGCCTTCGGCGTTGGTGGTACTAGAACACTGTAAGCCCTCACAGTTACTCTTGATGGGAGCAGGAACGGCCCCCGCACCCTCCAATTCCCCATTGTGTCACAATTTTAAAAAAAACGGGGCCGTGCAGGGCTCTGCCGCCCGGTCACGTCATAAGTACAGACAACCTTTGCAGCTCAGTTCTCACTGGAAGAGATAGAAATTTGCATACAACTTCACAGATCTCTTTGTAAAAAAAAAAAAAAAACTTCCTCTCAATGCACATGGGCAGTAACAGATTTCTGACAAGGCTCTCTATCTCAGGATTATATTAAAGAGGAAATAACACCAAAAACTAAACACAATTGTTGCTAATCTTAAAAATGTAAAACTTATGGTCTTATTTTTATTCATCTGTTCTGAGATCAACAGTATCTTTTAGAGAAAAGGAAATTACCACTACAGGCAAGGAACATTATATATACACATCATTAAAAAACTAATTAGTGTGTTATGTACAATGTACAGAGAACGCAAAATTGTATGTAAATAGTTAGTAAAAGTAGGGTCATTTGTTTCCTGATTTTGTTAAAGCGGTTGTATACCCTATTTTTGAACTTTTACCTACAGGTAAGCCTATAATAAAAGGCTTACCTGTAGGTAAAAAGAATATCTCCTAAACCTGTACGGTTTAGGAGATATTCCCCTCGCAATGAGCCGCTGACTGCAGCGGCACATTAGCAGCGGGGATTCGCGGCTAAAGCCCGGCAGCCGCCGGACCTTGCCGACGCGCGGGAGTGGCAACATCGCTGCTCCAGCCACTCACAGCGCTAGAGCGGAGATACCCGGAAGACACGCCGAGGCAAGATGACATCTCCCTCGGCGTGGACCAGGCAAGTACCCGACGCCTCGTTCTAAGGTAAGTATTTCATAATGAGCTAGTATGCGGTGCATACTAGCTCATTATGCCTTTTGCCTTTCAGGTATGAAAAAAAAAAAGCAGCAGCGGGAATACAACCGCTTTAAAGAGACGGTTGCTCGATAATTCAATAATGTTATTAGAGGAACCTCTTTCTATAAATAAAATTACATTATATAGCGTCCAGGAAACAAGAAATGTTGTCTAAAAGGCTGATTTACCGAAAAAAGAGTTGAGAATGTACAGTGAGTACGGAAAGTATTCAGACCACCTTAAATTTTTCACTCTTTGTTATATTGCAGCCATTTGCTAAAATCATTTAAGTTCATTTTTTTCCTCATTAATGTACACACAGCACCCCATATTGACAGATGTAGCGGGTATGTACTTTCCCGGGTGTAAATTTGAACTTGGCAGAGACATCAGTGATGTGTAATTCCCTGCAGCCCGGTGGGTGGCGCTGTCGCCCTGGGCTGTGGTTGAATCATTACTGTGTGCTGTGCCTCCCTTTTGTCCTCCCTCGGCAGCGGTATGGTGGGGCGGGGAACCCGTCGTGCTTGCTGGGAGAGGGTATAAAGGGGCCGGCCATCTTTGTCACGGGGTTCGAAGTCCCAGGCACCTTCAGCTTGTGGACGGTGGTTCGTGTCGGTCCTCTGGGTGGCCTAGGCCTAGAGGACAACCGGAGGTCGTGTTCCATCCCAGGCACCTTTAGCCTGGGGTGAGGTACTCGGATGGAGGTCCGGAGCTCAGTGCCCAACACTGAGTTCCGCGAGGGAAGGAGATCCTAGGGAACCCCGGGAGTGGGTACCCGAATCCGGAAGGCGCAATGGACCGGGGGGAGCTCCTCACTTGAAGACCTGGTGCAGCATATTGCCGGTGACAGGTGAGCCTCTCGTCGGAGACCGCCTGGAAGGAAATTCCCCCTCGTGCGGAGACCGTAACCCACTTTCAGGAAGGAAAGTGGAGAACTACATTGTGTCTGGGCCTATTCGCATCCACACCTCCTTTCCTGTTCTGTTTCTATCAAGGGAGTTCAACTGATTGTGTTCATTCGCAGAAGAATAAAGGAGTGTTGAACTTTAATGGTGTGGGGCTCATTTCCTGACAGACATTGTTCAAGGTGACTCTTGGAGGGAGGATCCAGGTTCACAGCACTGACCCGAAGGTAATACAAGAACGTTGCTTATACCGCACTGACACATGTGGTGGAAGCCAGGCGTGGTGTCCCCGCTCCCTCCCCTCTAAGATACCCCTAGACAAGAGAAAGACGAGACGAGAGAAAGAGGGGAGTGAGGAGGGCGCTACACAGAAAAACACAGAATTGTTGACATTTTTGCAGATTTATTAAAAAAGAAAAAATGAAATATCACATGGTCCTAAGTATTCAGACCCTTTTCTGTGACACTCATATATTTAACTCAGGTGCTGTCCATTTCTTCTGATCATCCTTGAGATGGTTCTACACCTTCATTTGAGTCCAGCTGTGTTTGATTATACTGATTGGACTTGATTAGGAAAGCCACACACCTGTCTGTATAAGACCTTACAGCTCACAGTGCATGTCAGAGCAAATGAGAATCATGAGGTCAAAGGAACTGCCTGAAGAGCTCAGAGACAGAATTGTGGCAAGGTACAGATCTGGCCAAGGTTACAAAAAATTTCTGCTGCACTTAAGGTTCCTAAGAGCACAGTGGCCTCCATAATCCTTAAATGGAAGACGTTTGGGACCACCAGAACCCTTCCTAGAGCTGGCCGTCCGGCCAAACTGAGCTATCGGGGGAGAAGAGCCTTGGTGAGAGAGGTAAAGAAGAACCCAAATATCACTGTGGCTGAGCTCCAGAGATGCAGTTGGGAGATGGGAGAAAGTTGTAGAAAGTCAACCATCACTGCAGCCCTCCACCAGTCGGGGCTGTAAGGCAGAGTGGCCCGACGGAAGCCTCTCCTCAGTTCAAGACACATGAAAGCCTGCATGGAGTTTGCTAAAAAAACACCCGAAGGACTCCAAGATGGTGAGAAATAAGATTCTCTGGTCTGATGAAACCAAGATAGAACTTTTTGGCCTTAATTCTAAGCGGTATGTGTGGAGAAAACCAGGCACTGCTCATCACCTGTCCAATACAGTCCCAACAATGAAGCATGGTGGTGGCAGCATCATGCTGTGGGGGTGTTTTTCAGCTGCATGGACAGGACGACTGGTTGCAATCGAGGAAAAGATGAATGCGGCCAAGTACAGGGATATTCTGGACGAAAACCTTCTCCAGAGTGCTCAGGACCTCTGACTGGGCTGAAGGTTTACCTTCCAACAAGACAATGACCCTAAGCACACAGCTATAATAACGAAGGAGTGGCTTCACAACAACTCCGTGACTGTTCTTGAATGGCCCAGCCAGAGCCCTGACTTAAACCCAATTGAGCATCTCTGGTGAGACCTAAAAATGTCTGTCCACCAACGTTTACCATCCAACCTGACAGAACTGGAGAGGATCTGCAAGGAGGAAAAACTTGTTGCATCTTTCCCAAAAAGACTCATGGCTGTATTAGATCAAAAGGGTGCTTCTACTAAATACTGAGCAAAGGGTCTGAATACTTAGGACCATGTGATATTTCAGTTTTTCTTTTTTAATAAATCTGCTAAAATGTCAACAATTCCGTGTTTTTCTGTAAATATGGGGTGCTGTGTGTACATTAATGAGGAAAAAAATTAACTTAAATGATTTTAGCAAATGGCTGCAATATAACAAAAAGTGAAACATTTAAGGGGGTCTGAATACTTTCCGTAACCACTATATACACCATCAATTTTGTGACTATTCACTTCACTGATCTAATCATGTGAAAAAAAAACACACAATTAGATAAGTGAAGTGAGAATTCACACAATTTAGTGAGTTAGTCTGAACCAGAAAAAAAAACTAAACTCCAAGTAAGAAGTACTTTTGGTTTATGTAATCTGTGCTGTTCATCTTGTGATAAAAAGGTAACAATTTCAGGGGTATCTGGTATTGGACAAAAATGTTACTGATGTTATTACATGCGTTTTCTAGGAGAAAAATTCCTGCATAATGATTAGTAAAGTACTTGCTTATAGGTGCACTTAAACATGTACATATGCGTATGCATACATGATAAATCATTTCTCCACTTGGCTTAGACTTAATTTACATGCTTACAAATGCATATACATGTGTATATACGCATAAACGCGTAAAGCGCATGTTCTTAGATGCAGATTTTTGGATTCTGTTTTACGGATCTGAATGCAGTGCATGTTTTTGCACCTGTATAAATGGCTCCATTGAAAACAATGCAGCTGTGTTTAAATCCGTAATTAAACACTTTTATTTATTTATTTTTTTACAGCCATGTGAATGATGTATAAATCATCAGCTTTCCCATGTATTGATATTATTGTATGAAAAACAGTCTATTTTATGATAATACGTTTTTTGGACGGAAGTTTTTAAAGTTAACAAGACACATTAGTAGTACTGTAGTCCAAAAGTGATTTTACACAAAATATTTATATATATATATATGTATGTATATATATATATATATATATATATACGGTATATATATATATATATATATATATATATATATGGTATATATATATATATATATATATATATATATATATATATATACACACACACACATACATACATACATGTATATATATGCATATATACACACACACACACACACATACACATCTATATATAAAACCTCCGTCTACCTAGTTCCTGGTAATTTACATATCCCTGTAACCTTGTAGTAAGCAAATGCCAGCTACTGTTTGGTGTTGGATTGTTTTGTGCAGCACTCACCTATACATTATTTTTCTAAGAGGCCATTAAATGAAAGAAAATAAAGTTATGCAAAATGGGCATTTTATACCTTACATTACCGATAAAATCCACCAATAATTTTTTATTTATTTTACCTGAGGTAAAATAAGGTGTTAAAATATTGCTTTCGAGATTTGCATAAATTATGATGATTTCTTCAGCAAATTAAGTTCAAGTACCACATGATTTAACAACGATATTACCGCCAAAGCTAACAAGCACAAAGCTCTATAGAATATACTGTATTTATCAGCGTATAACATGCACAGGCGTATAACATGCACCCTAACTTTAAGAGGGAAGTTTCAGGAAAAAAAAACTTTCCACAGCCCCCTGCGTATAACACGCAGGTACAGTTTACCCTCTATTTTCAGGGTAAAAAAGTGAGTATTATACGCCAATAAATACTGTACTTTTTCGGCTAATAATAACACAGGGTACTATTCTCTCTATTGCACATTCTGCTTTTAGTACTGTAATAAATCTGCAGAATCTGGGGTCCCACACTATCTAGGAACCCCCTGCAGGCCTTGGAGTCCCCAGAGAAACGGGACGGAGCTGACAGTTGTAGTGAATGTGTGGCTGCGACTGCGACCGGAATAGGTGCCGCCGCTGATAGCGGTTGAGGTTGTTGAACCGGGGGTCCTAAGGAGGCCTGAACCTGTTCAAAATGGGAGGCCAAATCCTGAAGGAATCGCATCACCTGGGTCTGATTAGATTTCTGGGTCTCAAGTCTGCGGACTATGCCCTGCAACGGATCATCTGCGGCACATCAGCTGGGTCCATGGCTGATCAAACTGTCAGGTCACCTGGAGTCAGGTAACAGATGCACACCATTGGGGTCAGGAGTGCACCACTAAGGTAGTGAACCCTATGGCTGACTGCTGCGGATGGAACACTGGGTGGTTAAGGAAGGAAGGTCCACTGGAGCACAAACAGGGATCCCACAGGGAGCTAGAGCCCAAGATTCCCCAGGGCGCGGAGTCTAAGATCCAGCAGGTGTTCACCAGAGCCTCTAGTGGTGAGGATGGACTGAGCTGCAACTGGATCCAGGTCGCGGCCCCCAGAGTCCCCTAGCTCACGCTCCGTAGGGTATAGAGGATAGAGGGAAAGCAGAAGCTCAGGATACAAGAGATAGTGAGGGGATAAACCAAGGTCAGGGCGACAAGCAGAAAAGATAAACAAAGGACAAGCCAAAGGTCAAGGTCACAAGCAGACAGGGATAGTCGAGAACAAGTCAAGATACAGAGACAGACGTAGCACACGGCAAGCAGGAACCCAAACACACAATGCTTAACAAACAACGTTGATCAGCAAGGCAGACTTGCAGTGCACAGGTTAATATAGAGTTCTCTGATAGGGCCTGGGGTGGAGCCATGCTTGGAGGAGAGATTAGACATGTGCGATTAGTTTCGTACGAATCGAAAATTTGTACGAATTTTTCGAAAGTTGTACATTTGTACGAATCCGAATTACGAATTTTTATGAGTACGAATTCTGTACGACATATGAAATTTTGTTTACGAATTTCGGATCCAAATTATCCGAATCCAAACTACCAAATAACAATTTTCAACTAATACGAAAGAAACAAACAAAAAAAAAGTTACGAAAGTAGGAGTTGTGTCCAGAATCAACGAAAACAATGTACTCTACCCCGTCCGGAAGTACGAATTATGGTATTGAGTTTCCCTTTAATAGTGCCGTTGTACGTCTTATACGTCACCGTGTTCTTGGCGTTCGGAATTTCCGACAACATTTGTGCGACCGTGTGTATGCAAGACAAGTTTGAGTCAACATCCTTCGGAAAAAAAATACACGGTTCTGTTGTCGGAATTTCCGATCGTCTGTACGCGGCATGAGTCCGTAGAGTTCAATATTAACGATTCGTACGAAATTTGTATTTCGTACGAATCCGAATTAAATTCCGTACACGAATTGAGAATTACGATTTTTTATTTATACGGAATGGAACGAAACAAAACAAATTTTTTGACGGCTCCCATGTCTAGGAGAGATTATAAAAGCAGCAAGGTGAGAGTGTCTGGCCTCTAAGGTGAACACATGGAGAGGAAGGTAAGCTGACAGACAAACATTACTGCATATCCATGACAGTAGGTTCACTGGCTCCTGTCCAAATTGGCCCTAGTATGTATGCATATGAGGTAGGAAACTTGGAAGCGCCTTGAGGTTAGAGGCAGATGTGAATGTACTGTATGTAAATTGGCAGTACTATATAAATACCTGTAATAAAGAGATGTATCATGATCAATTAAAATTGCAGTAACAGTGAGGGTTAACAGGTGAGTTATTCTGCTCCTCATAACATATCAACGGCAAATCAACAGCAACAGAATAACGGAGGTAATCACTTCCTCTATGAGTTGTGCTCCCTCTCCGGCCAGGAATGCTACAGAATTCTAATTGCTAGAGAGGGAGTTAAGCAGGGGTGGAACTTCATTAGCAAAGACAGGTGGTGTCTAAGCGATCCTGTCACCAGTGACCCAAGTTTGAAATATGGTAAAAAGTTTTGACTTATGTTTATTAATCCAGAGCCAAAATTGCTAATCTAGAGGAAGTCAAAACTAATTTTCAGCAAGGAAGCTGTCAGTTTAACCTCCATTGTGGAGCAGGAATCTGGTGGCTCTCTGTGTGAGAGCAACAATCTCTCAGCTGCAATCCGCTCGTGCCCCCCCCCCCCCCCGCCCAAAAAAAAGAAAAAAAATAGTTAGAGCTTTCATTTACTGTTTATTTTTTTAACAATCAGTACAAGCGGCAGTTCTTATATGAGAAGTGTCCCTTGTGCTGGTGGCTAATCTCTTCATTTCAATTTTCTATCCCCTGCCCAACCGCATACCCCCACATCAATAATCGAATGATGTTATGGGGTTAAAGCAGCTGCAGGACCTGTCTTAGGCGCTCGTCAAGGGTGCCGACTATGTTCACCCTTTCTGCCCCCCTCCCTCATTCATGAAAGCTGTACTATAGCATCCAGCTATCAGTGAATGAAGGTCAGGTAGATGACTGAAAGGACTGCCTCTTCCATTCCTACAGTGCTTTTCATTTGACTGCATACACACACATATATATATATATATATATATATATATATATATACACACACATATACATACACACACACACACATACATATATACACAACCACATATATATATATATATATATATATATATATATATATGTAGCGGGTACTACAAATTTAGGGGGATGACCTGAGCACTAGTATGGCTCGGGCCTTCTGATTGTGCTGGACTCTGCTTTGTTGCTGTGTGCCTATGTAGAATTCCCTGTGGCATGCAGGTGGCGCTGCCATGTTGGGTCAAGGTTTGAACCATAGGTTTTATTGGCGCGATTGGATGTCCTCTCTCGGCTACCATGTAGTGGGCTGGTTCTGCCTGCTGTGCATGCTGGGAGAGGATATAAAGGAGGCAGACGCCATTTTATTCAGGGAGAGACCCAGGGGCAAGTGCCCGGAGGAGTGTGCCCCCTAAGGAGGGGGGGGGCGTGTACACCGACTGAAGAGTCTCGGGCACCTTCGGCCCGTGACAACAACGTTCCGGGTAGGCCCAGTACCTTCAACTGGGTCTACAAGCAGAACTTTGGAGTCCTAGGATGCCCGGATGAGGGTATCCGCTCTGACCAAGAGGAAGCCAGGGGAGGATCGGTCCCATAACAGGAGATGAGTGATAGTTAGATTGCTGTCTCGGGAAAGGCCTGGTGAGCTGTCGGAGGGAAGGATCCTATGCTCCGCAGAACTGACCCTGCGGAGTGCTGCTGCTCTTCGAGGACATACTGAACTTGTCCTTGAAGGATTTTAATTGCTTGTTCGAGCTCCACATCGGCTGCTAGGACCATTGAGGGACTGTCCGGGTGAGCTGTACCCACTCGGGACCGAGTGGTGATAAATTTGGTTCAACTATTATCTCTCTCATCTACCATCTACTCTCTCTTACCTATCAAGCAAAGAAACAAAATAAACTCAACATTGGAGTTTAAGTGGCTTGGACATTGACTTTATTAAAGAGGGGAAAGTACAGACTCGTCTCTACATTCTGGAGATGGGAACCAGTGGAAGGAGGTAACTCGCTGCGGGACCCAAATACATATACACCGCCTGACCTCTAAACTAGAGGGCACAGGCTTGTTGCATGGGTGCCTCTTCTTTCCCCTAAGTGGAGAGGGTAGTGCGCTATATATATATATATATATATATATATATATATATCACATACACACACACACACATACTATACATATGTAGCGGGGTCCTAAATTTAGGGGAAGTGTTTGAGTGGTAGTTGTGCTCAAACACTCCAATTGTCAGGATTCTGTCAACCATTTTTGTTCGCAGGGAGAGTATCGGTGTATAGTTCCCTGTGGCCTGCAGGTGGTGCTGCCATTGTAGGCCAAGGTTGAACCGCTGATACAGTGCTGTGCCTTGTGTGTCCCCGCTCAGCAGCCGTACAGTGGGTGTGGCAGGCCTGCTGTGCATGCTGGGGGAGGATATAAAAGAGGCAGACGCTGCCTGTTCGGGGTGGATCTGGTCTGTTGTGGTCGGGGGTCCTACCCCAGGGAGTGTGTTTCTGTCCGCCCTGGGCACCTTTGGCCCAGGGGCGGAGGTCCGTAAATCAGTCCCAGGCACCTTTAGCCCTGGGACTGCAGCAAAGGCATTGGGCCCAGCACCTTCAGCTGGGGCCCATCAAGGATTGAGGAATCCTGTGGTGCCGCCTTGCGAGGGGACCCGCATCTTAGACGAGGAGGCCGGAGGAGGAACCGTTCCGAGGGACCGGTGAGAAGTCACGGTGAAGGAAGTGACCCGGTAACTCTCTGGAGGGATGTCTTCTCCTTACAAAGTGGTCAAGCTTTGAAACACCAAGTTTACCAGGTCTGTGGCAGAGACCAAGTTCACCAGGTCTGTGGCAGAGACCAAGTTCACCAAGTCTGTGGCAGAGACTGTGCAGTTAAGTTAGAGTACCATTTGGCTGCTAGTCCCTATCTGGGGAGACTATCCATATGGGGTGAGTCTGTTTGAGAAGCCAAGCAGTGAAGTGATTACGTTTGTGCCTGGATCTTTCCCACACTTTATGCTGTCCTGTTCTTGCTCCAACCTTTACCTATTAGAGACTGTTATTTACGTGAAATAAAACTCTACGGTGGAGTTGCAGCTGGTGTGGACATTCAAGTCTTTGGGGGGAAACAAGGACTTATCCTCATTAACTACAGAGGTGAGAATCATTCTCTGGAGGATTCTGGTTTTCTGGCTGTGGAGACCCACCAACAACACCGCTCAACCTCCTCACACAGGAGGGTACGGGCTTGTGGCGTGGTGTGCCCTCTTTCCCTGCAAGGAGCCAAAGGCGGGTGAAGGGGGTGAGTGCGCTACACATACATAGATTTTATATACATATAATCCAAAAGGGAGAGCAGCACTAACAGGTCTTGAAAGGTGAACGCACAGTGAAGATTTTATTTGGTTGTTTTGACAGGACCTGTGAAATACGAGCTTGTGCCTCGTTGAAACATTGAAATAAAATCTTTAGTGTGTTCTCCTTTTGGATTATACGTACTACAGTCTGATTATATATATTGTGACAGCAGGCAGGTAAAGTCACCAGGTTGCATCCAGGATGGAAGGTATATATGTCCCAGATTCAGGCTTTATGCCGATTTATACCACTATGGGGAGTGCTGGGAGTCTTGCAGGGGAAGAGTTAATGAGCCCAGCTGAATCAAGTAGCTCATTGAGGGCTCTACAAGAACTCCCAGCATGCTAAGGGAGATGCTCCAACCTGGAACCAGATCTGTGTGGATAGTCTGGGGAGTGTAATCTCTGTGCGGTGAGCCAAAGCCTGTGTGGTTATTATAAGAACAATAAAAAGCAGGGAGCTAGGGACTGGGACAGCACAAGGCTGTACCCAGTTGTTAGTTAGGGACACCAACGTGTGTAGTGAGCAGTCAAGTTGACCAGGATTTCTTTTCATGTTTCTTTTTGTTTTGCTGTTTTTCCCTTGTAAATAGTTTGAATAAACCGCACCTTTCGTTTTTGCAACTACAAACTGTGTCTGCTGTGCCTGTTTTGTGTGGTGAACCCATCCAGGGGGTCACACACACCCGCTGCCGAGTTAACCCCCTTACAATATATATATATATATATATATATATATATATATATATATTAGGGGTGCGCATCTTCACTGGCCTCACGATTCGATTTGATTATCATGTCAATGAATCGATTCGATTCCGCGATGCATCACGATTACAGCGCAAGTGCGCATGGTTTTCATCAAAAAAATAAATGAAGTACTCCATTTTTTTTATTCCGTGTCTCACTGTGCCCAATGCCTCACTGTGTCCAATGCCTCACTGTGTCCAATGCCTCACTGTGTCCGTGATTCAATGCCCCTACCTGATCGGCGGCGGCCCAGCGGCCATTCCACAGTATTCAAAAGCCGCGCCTCTTGAGTCCTCATCGTCTGTGATAGGCAGAACACTCAATTTCCCAGCATTCGGTGTTCCGCCTCTAACGGACATCCGCTCATCCTCATAACACAGACGAGGATGAGAGGATGTCTGTGATAGGCGGAACACTGCCTGCTGTGAAATTGAGTGTTCCGCCTATCACAGGCGATGAGGACTCGGGAGGCGCGGCTTTTGAAAACTGCAATGGCCGCCGTCTGTCTGCATGACACGCTGTTCAGGTAGGCAGACGGCGGCTTGCAGTTTGTTAGTGTTACATTACATCTACTCGCGGCGGATGCGGCGAGTAGATGTAATGGGGGTAACGCCGCCCAAGTAATGGGCGGGGCTAGACATGGATTATTAGGGTCGCCTGCATCGGTGCCGCATTGGGGACACCCGAATCGCGATGCACCGATTAAATTTGGCACCCCTAATATATATATATATAAATATATATATATATATATATATATATACACACACACACACACACACATTGGCCATTGTTTTAACCTGTAGTCAGAACCAGTGTTAGGCAGGAAAATAAATCTGCCATGTGCCAATAAATGCTTTATTTCAAGTACTACATTTCATTCTTCTATATATTTGTTTTAATGATATTCATAGCAGTTTTACTCATTAATATAAGGAAGAGATTAATGTGTGAGCATACTTTCAATGAGTTTGGCTCATGGCCTAGTATCCTTTTTTTTTTCTAAACAAATCAAAGGCTTTTGTAGGATGCCTAGCAGCTGCTAAAATACAGTTGGTTTCTGTTCAGTTTTAGTTTTTAGCGCCCATGGCACTGCAGAGCTGCTTTGACAAAGTTGAATAAAACCGTGTGATACATTGATCTGAAATTAATCAAAATCACAAATAAATTATGACCTTCAGATTAACTACTGTAGTGTCAAATTGTTGAATTCCCAAAAGCTATTCCAAAAATTATATTTTATAAATTAAAATGATCCATAAAATAGTTCCCATGGTATAAAATAATTGTTGCTTTTTTTTTTAAATATGTAGAAAAAGAAATGGACCTTGAATCAATTGGAATAGGGATACCCTTAAAATTAAATCCCCCAAGTGTAAAAGCCCTAGAAAAGGTCCACTTCATTGTAGCAAGCTTTTTGTCTTCTGCGAGCACCCAAGTCATAGTGATGTATCCAGCACCCTGTACTCCACTGCTGCCGATGAGGAAGTTGGTAAAAGGAACAAGTGTGTAGGTGCAAAGTGACATACATACCCATACTGCTAGACATACAGACACCACAGACTGACCCTATCCACACCTTTTAGCACATTGGTTGGGGCAACTCACTAATGGCTGCTCTCTCTATGTGCAATAAAATGAAGTCTTGTCACACAAAAAAAGTAGGATGATGCACAGGAGCACACACAAACACAAACATGTGATTAACATTAAACAGTTCTTATAATTTATTGTTTCTTTGTTTCAATGGTAATATGCAGCAGCTCTTTACTAGTGGAGCATTAACCATCACTTACGCCACTTGGCCAGAACACAAACTTTAATTTCCACAGTTGGTTTAGTAAGCTACACAGTTTGGATTTGTCCAGGTTAATATGTGGGGTCTGGTTTACTCACTGCAGTACCCCTGCTGTTTTGAGATTTAGCCCTGGTTCACACGGACTGCGGGAATAAAATGGCGCAAGTTCAGTGCCACAAGCTGATTGCCTTCATGCCACAAAGCATTAATGCAGTAATTCATGCAAAAGGAGCCCCAACCAAGTATTGATATAGTGCAGGGATATTTAATTAGCGGACCTCCAGCTGTTGCAAAACTACAAGTCCCATCATGCGTCTGCCTCTGGGTGTCATGCTTGTGGCTGTCAGAGTCTTGCTATGCCTCCATGGGACTTGTAGTTCTGCAACAGCTGGAGGTCCACTAATTGCATGTCCCTGGTATAGTGCATACTATACTGTACATGGACGTACTTTTCAGTAAGCCAACATTTCTGTATTAAAAATCCTTTTTTTATTGGTATTGTGTAATATTCATATTTTCTGAGATACTACATTTTGGGTTTTTACTAGCTGTAAGCCATAATCATACAATATAAAATAAATAAATGCTTGAAATATATCACTGTGTGTAACACATCTATACAAAATATATGAGTTTCACTGTTTGAATTGCATTACTGAAATAAATGAACTTTTTGATGTTATTCTAATTTTATGAGATGCACCTGTACTGCTGATGAGTATTTAGCAGTTTATATTTACTAAAATAATTGCATTTCCATGTACTGCGGGAGGCCAGATATAGTGAATGCAGGGTCCTGGGTTTAGTAACATTTTAAATAGACTGTAATGCGTTTTTTGCAAAACGCCCTAAAAAATGCATAGGTCTGAACCAGGCCTTACAAACGGTTACCAGGGAAGTACAGCGCCATCATATGACTGGTGTCGCAGTGATCAGAGATATTGATATGCTCAGACAATAAACCTGTTTTTTTTTAGCGCACTTGACTGAGGCCAATCACACCTGATTAAGTCAGTGCAAAAAAAGGTTGTGTTTGTATATATGTGTGTGTGTGTGTAAATGCATACAGTATATATAGATATATTTGGTATTGGTACTTTAAAACAATATAATTTCAGTCAGGAAGAAGAAAATCTATTAAACAGTCTTCCATTCTAGAGATGACCTTACTAATGTATCTTGGCAATGTCTAGCCAGAGCAGACGAGCCATGTCTATGAACAGTATCCTTGCTTGAAAGACATCAGCTGATATTGTGGAAAAAAATTAGCAAGCCTAATAAATCAGGTCTGAGACATTACTGTGCATGGAAGTTCATTCATTCGATGCACCTTATGAAAACTCTTATCTTGTGATGACAAAAAGAAAATGGACTATGTTGCAGGTGCATTATTAAGCTGTTGTGAGTTTTATCATTATCTAAATGTTTTATTACATTTAAATATCTGTACCACACACATTACTGTGTAATGTACCAAAATGATTGCTAAAAATATCTGGCTATTTACTACTGTACCTGTCCTGTAACTAAAACCAAAAAAGAACTCAATGTTTGACCACCACAGTTCTATACTACAACAAGTATGATCAATTATTTATTGTATTCTACTGCTAAATAAACTTGTAAAATTGTTTAAAGCTATTCCTTCACATCTACAGGTCCTTCTCAAAAAATTAGCATATTGCGATAAAGTTCATTATTTTCTGTAATGTACTGATAAACATTAGACTTTCATATATTTTAGATTAATTACACACAACTGAAGTAGTTCAAGCCTTTTCTTGTTTTAATATTGATGATTTTGGCATACAGCTCATGAAAACCCAAAAATCCTATCTCAAAAAATTAGCATATCATGAAAAGGTTCTCTAAACGACCTATTAACCTAATCATCTGAATCAACTAATTAACTCTAAACACCTGCAAAAGATTCCTGAGGCTTTTAAAAACTCCCAGCCTGGTTCATTACTCAAAACCGCAATCATGGGTAAGACTGCCGACCTGACTGCTGTCCAGAAGGCCATCATTGACACCCTCAAGCAAGAGGGTAAGACACAGAAAGAAATTTCTGAACGAATAGGCTGTTCCCAGAGTGCTGTATCAAGGCACCTCAGTGGGAAGTCTGTGGGAAGGAAAAAGTGTGGCAGAAAACGCTGCACAACGAGAAGAGGTGACCGGACCCTGAAGAAGATTGTGGAGAAGGACCGATTCCAGACCTTGGAGGACCTGCGGAAGCAGTGGACTGAGTCTGGAGTAGAAACATCCAGAGCCACCGTGAACAGGCGTGTGCAGGAAATGGGCTACAGGTGCCGCATTCCCCAGGTCAAGCCACTTTTGAACCAGAAACAGCGGCAGAAGCGCCTGACCTGGGCTACAGAGAAGCAGCACTGGACTGTTGCTCAGTGGTCCAAAGTACATTCGGAAATCAAGGTGCCAGAGTCTGGAGGAAGACTGGGGAGAGGGAAATGCCAAAATGCCTGAAGTCCAGTGTCAAGTACCCACAGTCAGTGATGGTCTGGGGTGCCATGTCAGCTGCTGGTGTTGGTCCACTGTGTTTTATCAAGGGCAGGGTCAATGCAGCTAGCTATCAGGAGATTTTGGAGCACTTCATGCTTCCATCTGCTGAAAAGCTTTATGGAGATGAAGATTTCATTTTTCAGCACGACCTGGCACCTGCTCACAGTGCCAAAACCACTGGTAAATGGTTTACTGACCATGGTATTACTGTGCTCAATTGGCCTGCCAACTCTCCTGACCTGAACCCCATAGAGAATCTGTGGGATATTGGGAAGAGAAAGTTGAGAGACGCAAGACCCAACACTCTGGATGAGCTTAAGGCCGCTATCGAAGCATCCTGGGCCTCCATAACACCTCAGCAGTGCCACAGGCTGGTTGCCTCCATGCCACGCCGCATTGAAGCAGTCATTTCTGCAAAAGGATTCCCGACCAAGTATTGAGTGCATAACTGAACATAATTATTTGAAGGTTGACTTTTTTTGTATTAAAAACACTTTTCTTTTATTGATCGGATGAAATATGCTAATTTTTTGAGATAGGATTTTTGGGTTTTCATGAGCTGTATGCCAAAATCATCAATATTAAAACAAGAAAAGGCTTGAACTACTTCAGTTGTGTGTAATGAATCTAAAATATATGAAAGTCTAATATTTATCAGTACATTACAGAAAATAATGAATTTTGACACAATATGCTAATTTTTGGAGAAGGACCTGTACATGCTTATGTTCCTCATAATCCTCCTCAATCATGTCCAAAAAGAGGAATGGAATTACTGCCTATTATGATCTACTCATACAGTGACATTATCACTCAAAATATTTAAGCAATATAAAAGCACGTTATATATTTTCTGCATTGAACTTCTTTAATTTCTGTATAGGGGTTAAGTCAATAAGCTTAGTGTATGTATTTACCTATACAAGATTTAAAATAAATCTGAAAGAAGTACAGAAGATGGTGCTGGTGACATCCTAATGAAAATGCTTTGTATGATTATCCTTTTATGTGAATTCTTGTTCTGAAACTGTGAGTGATTATCAAAGGGTACCATACCTTTAAGGGTTATTAAAGGGTGCCTTTAATTATTAACACCCAATTTATCTCTCTACTCTCCAGCTTACTCATTTGGTTTCCTCATGCATCGTCAAATTACTAATTGATATATCTGCTGAATGTCCCACTATGTCCTTGAACTAAAAATTTTGCCAATTTCTCCATTAAAATCTACAGCACTACAATCAATATCCCCTCAGGCCAAGGTGCTAGGTGCAATCCTGGACTCTGACCTCTTTTTCCAGCCCCACATCCAATCATTGTCCAAATCTTGCTGCATTTATCTTCACAACATTTCCAAATTCTGCCCCTTCTTAACAAATGACACCACAAAGCATCTAAATCAATCTCTTGTTATTTCTCACCTTGACTATTGCAACTCCCTTCTTGTTGGCCTTATGCCACACAGGATATTCCTACTTAAGCCTATCACAAATTCTGCTGCCAAGCTCATCCACCTAAGCAGCTGCCCAGTGTCCTACAACCCTCTCTGCCGATTCCTCCTCTGGCTTCCGCTTGCCCAAACACATTTCAAAATTTAACAGCAATATACAAAGCCATCCACAAGTCTTCTCCAAGCTACGTCACCAGCCTCATATTAAAATTTCACCCTATATGTCCTCTTCTCTCCTCCCAAGACCTTCTGTTCTCTACCCCCCTTACCACACTCATCTTTACCGTCCTCTGTAAATCCATTCAGCCAACTCCAACTTTGACCCTTGAAAGCATATTTCTTCAGAGGAGCCTACCGCACCTCTACCCAATGATTGGAATTTTACGTTATTAACTCACCCCCTCACAGTTACCTTTTGCATCACTTACCCCTCCCTTTATATTTTAAGGTATCATGAGAAAGGCAGGCCCCCTAAATCTTCCAGAATTGGATTGTAACCGAATGGACTCCCCTACTTTTTTAAAGGACTTCAAACTGTTGGCACTGTATAAATCGTATATAACACCTGAACCTATGCTAACTATACCTCCTTGTACTTACCTTAGATCAGTAGGAGAGCTGATCCAGGAGAGGAGACTTACATGGGGCTAAGCAACATTCCAGTCCTCTTCTCAGCCAGAGGAGGTTTCACGGGGCGGTGTATGTACTGCCTATTCTTCATAGGTCTGAATGAAAAAGCAGTCACTTTCATGTAATGTTCTGTCTAGGACTTCAAAGTATTCAGTCACTTTTTAATTGTAGCTCAATATCCGTTGTGCTATAAAAGCAGTATTAAATCAAAAAATTTAAAATTATTAAATTGTAGCTCACCAATTATTAAATGTGGTGGCTGCATTTGTTTTCTTTTTTTTTTTTTCCCGTTTTTTCTTTACTCTCACCTTGTGATCCAGCCAGTAAATCTGTTATTCTTCAATTTAGTTTAACAGACCAACCTGTCCAAAGTAACAGTTAAAGAAAAAAAATAGGAGAATAAAATGTTTTCTGTAACTGTTTATAAAGTGTTAGCTGGAGTTCAGATTCTGATTGTTAGTCAAGTCCATCTAAATCTGCTAGTCTAAAGACGAGAAGTGAACTGGACATTTTAGGTAGAATTCCATGCTAAACCTAAATAATCTTAAAAATACTCCCTTCCCACTTCCTAACACTTATTCTGTGTAAGAAATATCTGTATATTTTCTTATTTTTAAGCCGCTCCAGTCCAGTCACGTAAGCCAGCTCTCCCATTACAGCCAGCAGTGGCTCTACTGGGAGAGAAGGAAGCTCTGACAATAGATGGGCCATAGTAAGCAGATGGGTGACGTCAGCTCCCAGGCAAGGCCAAGTCATTGTCGTTACTCACTCCTCTTCCCTGCACCTGGCACTGCCTGACACAGGGGAGATCACATGACCGGATGGACCAGAGTGGCCTGAAATTGGGTAAGTATACGGATTTTTCTTACACAAGTTTGTCAGAATAGGTGTTGGGGGGGGGGGGGTAGGATTAGTAAGGGCTAACATGGAATAATACTTTATTATTGTTTTTCCCAGTGTGACTGCAAGCACAGGCCTTGTCAGCAGCTAGTTTTGTTTGCATCTGGACATCTTCGCTTCAGTTTCCATTTCCGTTACATTATATTGCCCTGGACCAGCAGGAGGTCACAAAATAATACTGAAAAAAACAACAACTTTCTGAAACCGTTAGCAAATATCAATCATCAAATTCCACACTTCTAAAAGGAACATAAAGGAATGCGTTTCTGCACTTCCACCTTTTTCCTTGTAGCTAGCATTTTCTCACTATGTATTTCAATTTTTCCAACAGGCTTTTAATAGCAGTTAAAATCTGAAAAGTACATAGCTAGATTTAAACCATTATATGACTTCACGCTACCTTAGAGAACATTTCTAAAACGTATTACTGTAAAATATAATGACCTTTAAGAATTACCTAAGGATATATTTTAAGATAATTCTACAAAACAGCATACTGTGATTATTCTCTATCTTTAGAGTATTTTAAATTATTCAAATACACCAAGCTACATTTGCTGCAGAGAACAGGCTACATGTTTGCTGGTACACTTAACACTTGCCCCTGTATATAAAGAAAATTTGTCACATCACCTGCTAGGACCAACCATGCAACTAGAGGACCCATTGTCCAAATTTGGGAAGAGGTGTTGTGTCAGCAATTGGCATATCAGTGTGTGTTTTCCTAAAGGGATTTGTACTATCCCACTAGCATCACTTCTAGAAGTGCCAATTGCAACCTCCAGCTATGCACTGAAGTCTTGGCTAAGAGAGGTTGATGCAACAAGTTTCTTTGCAAATTAAGGATAATAGAAAAATAAGCACTAACAGAGTGAAACTTTTTGCAACTGCTGCCATCTTGGCACAAGGCACGTTTTCCCACCATTGACACTTATTTAATGGGTTTCATTGTGTAACAGCAAGATCTCCATGTCAACAGCTTAAAATATAACTAAAACTGAACCTTGTTTTAGTTTTGGATAGAGTAGAGAGGGATTAGAGTACCTGTCAAGTTTGTATTGCGTCTGTTTTCCCCACTACAGAAAGTCACCCTGTCACCCTTTCAATTTGTCCTGTTTATCATTATCACCAAACGTGAAAGAAAATCCCAAATATTGTGTTGAAACCAGGGATTTCTTCACTTTGGAGGGATTTCCACTCACTATTTTGGCTATGGGACAGGGAGAGTTAGGAAATGTACCCAATGGGACACAGATGAGAAAAAAAAATTGGACATGGGTATAACCCCCCTACTCTATCCAATATTTAAAAAAAAAATGCCTTTAGTTCTACATGAAACTGGATCTAAAACCAAACATTTTTGCAGTAAAAATTGCCATTAAAGCCCATCTCCAGGCAAATTATTTAAGAATTGAAAATGAGTTGAAGAATTTACTTACTCACCTAGGTCTGCTGTCTGGGTCCCTCACCAGTGTCATTCCAGGGTGCGGGGTACTCGTAATGGAGTGCTGCAGATGTTTCCATGTGGGGAAGTTCCTGATAGTTCCATGTTGAGGACATCATCATCTGCAAACTCTCTTTTGGAAACTGAGAGGACCCTAGCGCTGGACAGCAAATAGAAAATGAGGAAAGGAAGGTGCGCCAAACTAAGTGCAGTATAGCAGTATTTAATGACAAATAGTAAAATCAGCCAAATGGCTACTCACAGGGTGATGAAGTTATTAAGGCATATCAGTGTAGGAGATAGAGCAGGTCCGGTGTCAATCATCCTATTGGTCTGTTCCCCGTACCACGTCACTTCCGGTCTGACGGCACGCTGCGCTCCACGCTGAAGCGCATCTCCCTGGTCTTCCATCCATCACTACAGGAACACACCACGCACGGCTACAGCGCCTTGATGCCCAGGACGTTCCTTGCTGACACTACAGACCTACCTTCAGTCTTTCCTCCATCTGGGACCTACATCTCCCCACGGACTGCTATTGATGACACCGGACCTGCTCTATCTCCTACACGGATATGCCTTAATAACTTCATCACCCTGTGAGTAGCCATTTGGCTGATTTTACTATTTGTCATTAAATACTGCTATACTGCACTTAGTTTGGCGCACCTTCCTTTCCTCATTATATCTTCCAGAGCCTGCTTATGCTTATGGTAGCTGCCACTGGTGCATACCCCACTTACTGACATTTGGACTTATTTTGATGATTTTTTATTTTATTTCTATGATCACTATGCCAGAACTATATTTGCGCCATTTAACTTTTTCCTGATGAGCAATTAGAAAATGTCTAGGCCTAACAGACACCACTTCCTGTACACAGGAGAGGAGGGAAACCCAAATGCCCCAATAGGAGGTAAGAGGGAGCCAGCAGACCAACTCTAAACAACTGGCTGCCTGACCTCCCTAGATACTTATCGTTTTTCCTGGAGCAGGGTCCTTACAGGTACTACTTTACTTTAACCCAGAAGTGCCTACAGCTGCTTTCAATACCTGCATGTTGCCACAATGGCAGACAGTTCTGTAGAAGGAAAGCATCTTGGTGATGTCAGAGCCTGCTTGCTCCCTCCTGACCCCATATATTGCTATGGGGCCCTCACCATTATGATAGGCTGTCTCACTGACCAAAAGGAGTACGTGATGGGGTATGGCAAGCTTTGGCATTACCAGGCTCACCCCTGTATTCAAGCAGAATGGGGGCAGTGAAAGCAATTTGTTCCTCCTGGCAACCTTTTGTGTATGTTAAAGTGACCAAACAAGGTCCACTTTAGATTTTCAGCAATAACAAAAGTGACGTGCACAGAGGCATATTTGCAGAGTTGTTCAAACTAATACAAATTCTGAGTCTTCAAACTCAGTTTTTTGAAACTACTGTTTCTATTAATTAGTCTGATTATGAGTACTGACCTCTAACTGAAAAGTGGTATATAGGTATAAACACATTATAAGGACACAGCAGAAAACAAAAAGGTATCTAAGGTGCTTAGTTTCAGTGACAGAGAAAAATTATGCAAAGATGACATGCAGAGCCTACAAGTGCCAGCTATTTCTAGTTTGTTACCAACATTGCCAACAATGCCAACAATGCCCAGATTTGTCATAGCTCTGAACAAAATCTTTGTGTATAAGTGGCCTAATGGTAATTTATTACAGAACAAATGAGTACATTTTGCAATGCTTTGTCTTTCCAAACTAGATAAATGTCAGCATCTGCAGGAACTTTGGTGGATTAGGCCATTCCGCATTAAGCATGGAATAGCAAACTAATAAACACTACGCTGTTGATTTACTAAAGACAAATAGTCTCATTACTTTGCAAGGGAATTTACTCTTGGCTTAATGACTTAGGTGAAGCTCTGCCGACTTCTATTATCCAATCATGTGTAAGCAATTTTTTTTTTTTAATGCTGTAGCTGTCTCCCCCACTGGCTCTAAGCCCGAGAACTAAACGATCACATGACCGCTGATTGAAGGACAGGCACAGCTGGCTTCGGCTCTCAACTGTATCCTAAGAGCCCATTCACACAGGGGCGTCTTTGGATCCGACTCCAAATCGCCCCAGGTCGCCCCTAGTCGCCTCAGGTCGCGCTGGCTGAAGAAATCAATGTAAGTTAATGGAGCCGTCCTTATGCACACTACTGCAGTCGCTCCGAATTCAAAAAAGGTCCCTGTACTACTTCAATCCGACTCCTAGGCGACCTGTAACCATTCATTTCAATGGGAGTCGCCTCTCACTGTCTTAATAGGAGCAACTCTCCAGGAAGAAAACATACATTTATCAGGCAAAACTCTCTCTCTCCCCTCCCTCCCACAGAGCAGATTCTTGTTTGATTGGCCACTGGAATGTCTCCTGTCCTGCAGGCAACTTGGAGTTGCCTTGTAAATAGCTCCAGGTCGGCTGTGATTCATTCTCAAGTCGTGTCTGAGTTGCCTCATAAAATCGTGCTGGAAGTCGTGTTGCCCCTGTGTGAATGGGCTCTAAGAGTCTCAGACAGCTGTCAATCAGGCAGCTGGATGGATCCTAAAATATGGTTGGGATCTTTCCAGAGCCTATAACAGCTCTGTGACGTCAGCTGACAGCGGACTTTAGCCTGCTGTCTGTTGATTCTGGGTCACAGGTGGACACAAGTGCACTTCTGTGACCAACAAAAAAACTTTTGCCATACTTCTCTTATAAATTTTTGCCATAGAAAACAGATATATCAAGGTGTCTGTGAATGTGAAAAAATTAGAAGAATTTAGTAGAGTGTACACATATCATTTATTTATTGCTAAAGTCTTTGGCTTTATTTAAAAATGTAATTGATTTTACGTGTGTTTAAAGCAGACTTTGTATGAAAATCAATGTATAACAGTAAAAATCAATCAGCACAATTAAAAACCTAGCAACAGCAGCTGAACACGGAGGGTCAAATTGTCAAATCTCAGATAGCAATAAAGGTAAAGAGCAGTGCAGTGCAGTGCAAAAAACACAAATAATCATAATAAATGATATATACCGTATATACTCGAGTATAAGCCGACCCGAATATAAGCCGAGGCACCTAATTTTACCACAAGAAACTGGGAAAACGTATTGACTCGAGTATAAGCCTAGGGTGTCCATGTGCATGCCTCACTGTGTCCATGCCTCACTGTGCCCATGCCCCACTGTGCCCATGCCCCACTGTGTCCATACCTCACTGTGCCCATGCCTCACTGTGCCCATGCCTCACTGTGCCCATGCCTCACTGTGCCCATGACTAGACTGACATTTAACATGGGAGTCTATGGAAGGGGTGCCCGGTTTTGAAAAATCGGTGCTCCCCGGCCGTAGGTCCCCCAGACAAAAAACTTTGCACACTTATAGAGGAGATATGACCGGCCGGTACCGGTTCCCCAAATTCACCAGAGAAATTACCGTTTAACATGGGAGTCTACGGAAGGGGTGCCCGGGTTTGAAAAATCGGTTCTCCCCGGCCGTAGGTCCCCTGGACATAAAACTTTGCACACTTGTAGAGCAAAAGTGGGGCTACTACATGTGTGCCAAGTTTGGGGTCCAGGGGACCTACGGCCGGCCGGTACCGGGTCCCCAAAGTTCGGGAGATTAGACGCAAAAAGGTGACTCGAGTATAAGTCGAGGGGGGCATTTTCAGCACAAAAAAATGTACTGAAAAACTCGGCTTATACTCGAGTATATACAGTAATATTAAAGTCCATAATAAAAATAAAAATAGATGGTAGAACACCACAGAGTGTCCAAATAAGTGCTTCTATGGAGGAGATACAGGGTGCTCATGTGACAACCTCCACCGATGACAATTCTAACAGCTCACCTCATTGAATGGACCCCTAAGTAAATCAGACAGGTCACACAGATATTTCCCTCATAAGGGTATAACAGCTGGATCACTGGATGTGCTAAAACGCTGGGTAGGAGAGTGCTCTGATGGTAATGAGATTCCTTGTGCGCTCACCAAGATATGAGGATGCCATTAGACAGGTGCTAGAGGCCTTGCTATAGTCACACAGGGGTGCCACAGGACCCAGGCCACCAACAAGAGTGACAAGGACTGACATCTTCTTAGTGCGAGGACCTCTGCGGTTGGTATAGTGAATCGGAGCTCAAGTCAAGAGCGCAAGTGATCTCATTACCATCAGAGCACTGATTGATGGTAATGAGATACTGACTGTATATTTAAACAATAAAAACCTTCATTGATTTTTTTCATATGTAAATTTCCTAGACATTAGTGAGTCATGCACCTAAGTGCTATTCATGCACTATAATACCATTTCTATTACTTATACTTAAATAGCACAATGTGTGGTTAAACAGATTACCATGTAAACCTATTCAAAAACTGAAATATTGTTTTTGGAAAGCAGAGTCCTACCTTTGAAAGTCTTCTTCGGCTGTTCCATTTTAATCTTCCCTAACAAAGTATACATGACATCCTACTTCTCCTGTTAAGCCACAAAAGCCATGTATGCATGTTTTGTCTAAATCATGTAGGATCCCAAGATTTATTGAATATGCAAATACATGATACCACTATGCACTCAATGCAAAGCACTAAATGCCACCAAAATACAACTTCCCGTCAACATAAGGCACTTGTTTATCTTTCTGTATAACCATGAACACAATCTAAGCAGATGTGACACTGACAGGTCTGTAAATGCAATTACAATGTTACTTATTAGGGGGAAAAAAGCCCATTCAGTTGAAGGGGCTTTTTAGGCCAAATATGGAAGTACCGTATATACTCGAGTATAAGCCAAGATTTTCAGCCCTTTTTTTTAGGCTGAAAGTGCCCCCTTCGGCTTATACTCGAGTCACCGCCGTCTGCCTACGTGATCAGTGTGTCATGCAGACAGACGGCGGCCATTCCAGTGTTCAAAAGCCACGCCTCCTCCTCGTCTGTGATAGGCAGAACACTCAATTTCCCAGCAGTCAGTGTTCAGCCTATCACGGACATCCTCTCATCCTCGTCCATGTTATGAGGATGAGCGGATGTCCGTGAAAGGCGGAACACTGAATGCTGGGAAACTGAGTGTTCCGCCTATCACAGACAAGGAGGAGGCGCGGCTTTTGAATACTGTGGAATGGCCGCCGTATGTTTTTATGACACGCTGATCGGTGGATGCAGAGCGGCACGGAGGCTGCAGATCGGCACACGGAGGCACACTTTTACTAACCTACCTTTAGTGCTGTTTATAGTTACACTTCTTATTCCCTCTGTCTGCAGCACTGGTACATTGTAACACAACCACGGAGAGGGGGACACCAAAAGTTGCAAACCATAAAGGGTACTGAGCCATACAGAAGGCACATGTGAGCTGCTATAGCAACCAAATATGTCCACTCTGTGTTTGCTTCTCGTAACCACTTCAGCCCCAGAAGGTTTTACCCCCTTAATGACCAGGCCATTTTTTGCAATACGGCACTGCGTTATTTTAACTGACAATTGTGCGGTCTTGCAAAAATGTACCCAAAACAAATTGATGTCCTTTTTTTTCCCCACAAATAGAGCTTTCTTTTGGTGGTATTTGATCACCTCAGCGGTTTAAATTTTTTGCGCTATAAAGAAAAAAAAAGACCGACAATTTAAAAAAACAAAAAAACAAAACAATATTTTTTACTTTTTGCTATAAAACACATCCAATTAATAAGAAAAAAAAATCTAATTTCTTCATCAATTTAGGCCAATATGTATTCTGCTACATATTTTTGGTTAAAAAATAGGATTTTTATAACAGCTTACCTGTAAAATCCTTTTCTTGGAGTACATCACGGGACACAGAGCGACATAGTCATTACTAATGGGTTATATAGATACCGTCAGGTGCTGGCACTGGCAACTTCCAAAACCGGAAGTACCCTCCCCTATATAAGCCCCTCCCATCCGGGAGCACCTCAGTTTTGTAGCAAAGCAATAAGTGTCCCCAAAGAGGGGTGGGAGCTCTGTGTCCCGTGATGTACTCCAAGAAAAGGATTTTACAGGTAAGCTGTTATAAAAATCCTATTTTCTTTTTCGTACATCACGGGACACAGAGCGACATAGTCATTACTAATGGGATGTCCTAAAGCAATGCCAAATGAGGGGGGGGATACACCATATATAAGCTGAGCGCTATCAGACATGAGGATCTTTTGCGGCCTGCAACACACTGCGCCCAAAGGCGACATCCTCCTGACTTCTAACGTCCACCTGGTAGAACCTAGTAAACGTGTGTACTGAAGACCATGTTGCGGCCTTACAGATTTGAGCCAGGGAGGCCTGGTGATGCACTGCCCATGAAGTTCCAACTGCTCTCGTGGAGTGCGCCCTAACTTTGAACGGAGGCGGTCTATTTCTCAAGCCATAGGCTTGTATTATGACCTGTCGAATCCACTTGGCTAAAGTAGATTTTGACGCTGCCTGACCCCTTCTGGGGCCTTCCGGCAGAATAAACAAAGTATCCGTTCTGCGAATCTGAGCAGTGGCTTTTAGATAAGCTTTAACTGCTCTTACTACATCCAAAGAATGCAATAACTTTTCCTCTACCGAAGTAGGTTTGGGGAAAAAAGAAGGAAGAACCCCATCTTGGTTCAAATGAAACCTCGATACCACCTTAGGAAGAAAGGCTGGATGAGGACGTAACACTACTCTGTCCTTATGGATAACCAGATATGGCTCCTTACAGGACATAGCTGCTAATTCCGATACTCTTTTAGCCGAACAAATGGCTACTAGAAAAATCAATTTCCTGGTGAGAAGCACCAAGGAAATATGCTGTAATGGTTCAAATGGTTGTTTCTGTAGAACCGACAGAACCAAGTTTAGATCCCATGGACATATGGGAATATTAACCGGAGGACTAATACGCATCACTCCTTGTATAAAGGCTTTGACTAGTGAATGCGAAGCCAAGGGCCTTTGAAAAAATATTGACAAGGCCGAAATCTGACCCTTGATAGTACTCAAGGCAAGCTTCCTATCTACAGCCCATTGTAGGGAGTCCAGACTCCTACCTATTACGTACTTACGTGGATGCCATTTCTTGGCTTCACACCAGGCGATGTACGCCTTCCAGATTCTATAGTAGATCTGCCTGGATACCGGCTTCCTGGCATTGATCATGGTAGATACCACAGAATTAGAGAGCCCTCTCTTTTTTAGAATGTGGGCTTCAATAGCCAGGCCGTCAAACCTAGGGCTGGTAAGGAAGGGTGGTATATCGGTCCTTGCGAAAGCAGGTCCGGACGATGTGGGAGAGTCCAAGGACTCCCCACTGACATTTTACAATCTCCACGTACCACGCTCTTCGGGGCCACGCTGGAGCCACCAGAATCATTGGTTTCTTTTCTACCCTGATTCTGCGGAGTAATCGAGGTAACCATTGTGGCGGTGTGAATGCATATATCAGCTCGAACTGATCCCAAGGGAACACTAGGGCATCCGAGCCGCAAGCTAGGGGATCCCTTGTCCGAGAGACAAACCTGTCCCCCTTTGCGTTGAATCTGGATGCTAGAAGATCTACATCCGATGTTCCCCACCGCTGACATATTGTCCAGAAAACCTCGGGGTGAAGGGACCCTTCCTCTGGGCCTAATTGCTGGCGACTTAGAAAGTCCGCCTTCCACTTCTCCACTCCTGGAATGAATACCGCAGATATGGCTGGGACATATTTTTTCTGCCCATTTCAGGATGTAATTTACTTCCCTCTGGGCTGCACGACTCCTGGTGCCCCCCTGATGATTGATATATGCCACTGCTGTGGCATTGTCTGATTGAATTCTGACAGGGGACCCTTGGAGTTTGGATGTCCATGCTACTAGGGCATATCGGGCTGCTCGTATCTCTAAGAGATTAATGGGCAGGGCCTTTTCTGCATCCGACCATCTGCCCTGGAGAGACTATTGCTCCAGTACTGCTCCCCAGCCTATAAGGCTGGCATCTGTAGTGACCACCTCCCAAGAAATCGGACTGAAGGATTTCCTTTTTTCCAGATTCTGGGAAACCAACCACCAACGGAGGCTCTTGCGAACGGAAGGGGACAAGGACATTGTAAGTCTAGGCCTGAATTTTTTTGTTCCAGGCTGACAGTATGGCCCCTTGCAAATTCCTTGAATGGAATTGACCGTAGGGTACTGCTTCGAATGATGCCACCATTTTTCCCAGCAGCCTCATATACAGGCGTATGGACGGCTGTCTTTTTTGTACCCACTAAGTGGATCAAATCTTTCAAAGACAACACCTTTCCTCGAGGCAAGAATATTTTTCTCTGGCCTGAATCCAACCTTAGCCCCAAGTATTCCAGACTTTTGACTGGTTTTTAGGGCTGACTTGTCTCGGTTGATAATCCAACCGTGAGATTCCAGATACTTGATTGTCTTGTGAACGACCACGTCTAGTTTTTTCACTGAGTGGTCTATCAGCAACAAGTCATCCAGATATGCCATTATCATTACACCTTGTGTTCTTAGATTGGCCAATAAAGGGCCAGAATTTTTGTAAACACTCGTGGTGCTGTGGCCAAACCGAAGGGTAAGGCTCTGAACTGAAAATGGCGCCCTTCTACTGCAAAGCGTAGAAATTTTTGGTGGACTGGAAAGATGGGAATGTGCAAATAAGCATCTTTGATGTCGATCGTGGCTAACCAATCCTCCCCTTGTAGGGCAGTGGCCACCGATCGGATCGACTCCATCGGAAAGACCTGATATACAGGAATTTGTATGGCCCTTTTAGAATTAATATGGGCCTCCCGTCCGCGTTTGCTTCGGGACTGTAAAGAGGTTTGAGTAAAACCCGAACCCTCATTCTTCCAGGGGAACCTCCATAATTACTCCTTGGAGCAATAGTTGTTCTAGTGCCAACAGGAGGGACTCTCTCTTCCGGGGATCCCTTGGCACGTTTGACCTCAAAAATGGGAAGGAGGAGAGTCTTTTAACTCCAAACTGTATCCCAAACCTACTGCGGAGAGCACCTATCTGTCTTGATCGTGTCCCGCCAGGTCTCTTGCGAACAACTGGAGTCCTCCCCCCACCCGACTGAGTGGGGGCTTCAATGAATTTAACTTTGGGGGAGGTTTTGTACCTCCCCTGACCCAGGGTTTCTCATTACCCTGCTACTGTCCCTGTTTTTTACCCCCGGGATTTGACCGAGGAGGCCGTCGGAACTGTTACACAGCCGATGCCCCAGGGACTGGAGAAGCAGGCCTCTTAAAGAGGGACCTCTAACTCTGCTTTTAACCGGCAAGAGCGTATTTTTACAGCTGGAAATTTTCTGGATATATTTGTCCAGGTTTTCCCTGAATAAGCGTTCACCATGAAATGGGACGCTAACCAGCCATTCTTTACAGGGAGCTTCAGCAGACCAGTTTTTGAGCCATAGGAGCCTACGCGTATGTACTATAGACAGCGTAAGGCGGGAGGCCTGATGGACTGAATCCTCTATGGCGTCAACCGCAAAGCCTAAGGCTCTAGGTAGATCAGCTAGGGCAAAGCCTGCTGATCTGTCAAGTCCCTCAAGACCTGTTTCAACTGATCCTTCACTGCTTAGCAGACCCCAATAGCTGCTACTGCTGGTTGTATCACCAAGCAGATTTTCATAAGGACTCCAATCTTTTATTTATTGGGTTCTTGAACATTTGGACATTATCCACTGGACATGTCAGTGATTTATACATACAAGAGATGGCTGCGTCCACTGTAGGGACCTTCCATTTTTTTTTTTTTTTTTGATGAACTTATCCTCCATGGGATAGACCACCGGAAATCTCTTGGGGGAATAAATATTTTCTCAGGACATTCCCAATCCTGGTAAATGAGCCCTTTCAGTAAAGGGTGAAGTGGAAAAGAACAGACAGTCTGGGGGCTTCTAGCGACCCCAACGAGGATACAGTAGTGGTTGATGGTTCCGCAAGGTGCATTTTTAAATGCTGATCGGACCATGTTAGTCAGAGACTGAACCCATAATCTTTCAGCTTGAGATGCTGAGAAAAGGTTCCCCCACTGTTGATTCCTCTATAACAGAATCAACCTCATCCTGATCCCCTTCAGGCAGGTCGATCCCTGTATGGGACTGTTGCTCTGCTAACAGGCACTCTGAAGGAGGAGACGGAGATCGGGCGTGCTTTCCCTGACAGGGAGGCAGCGATAAATGTTGACAATCTCTCTCTAATCCTCCCAGAGCTGAGGAAAAAACCTCCTCTGTTACATACACAGGAGCAGGTGACTGAGGACAGCCGCAGTACCAAGTACCCCTGCGGGGTCTCTACGGTCACTTACCTCTGAACTTCAGGGGAGACTGGTGCAGCAGAAGTATGCCCAAGATCCTCAGAGCCCGATGAGACCCCCTTCGCTTCCTGGAAGATTCAGTTCCGGAGCTTCTGGACGGCATATTCCTAAGCCTAAAGCTGAGGTATTCCAGCCGTAATACACCACTTTTACTGAGAATAGTCTAGCACAATTGCTGCTATATCACAGTTGGTGTCTACTAATGTGCCTTTCTAGGGGATGCCTGTATCAACCGCTTGCTGTATGCCTTTAAATGTTGCCAGCTCTGTCTCTGTACTTCATAGCCAGCTCACTACAATATTGTGGTTTTTTTAAAACTGCTGGGACGCCCGCACATGCGCAGAAGCCCTGCGGCGCGCACAGAGCGTCATCCCCCAGGCTCCGCCCCCTTTCCCGGCTCACCTCTATATATAGAGGCGCGTGCACGCGCACGTGCGCCTTCGGCGCTAATTTCAAATATGGTAACAAGGGACAGGAGCCAGGGCCCCTCTTTGCCGCAGGCCGGGGGATGGACAAACACTGCAACATGGCAGAGGAAGCAGTTTCCTATAAGAGAACTCACCATCTGCCTGGACTTTGCTCTGCTGAGAAGAAGCTAGTCCACATGACAAGAAAACATTCCACAGCGGCCTCTAGTGGACAAACACAGGTACCGCAGTCTAATATATTAAATATATATAAAAACATTTTTTTTTTTTTTTTTCTTGACCACCATTAAAAATTATTACATTTTTTTAGTAGTTACAGGCATGCACAGAATTTTGCGGGAATACCATTAGGTAACAGACAGAAAGACAAATTAGGCTTGGGGGTCCCCCAATAGAACCAAGTTCCTGGGGGCCCCCACTTACCTGTTCCCCGCCGCAGGACTTTGTTTGGTCCACAAAAGCCCAAACTTCACCTATCACGGCAGGCATTGTAATCAAACCTTCAGGGACCGGGTTCCCAAGGATTCCACTCCCCTGGACCTGTATAGCACCCTGCACAGAAAACATCTTGGTCGTGGGTATGACCAGAGCTCTGGATCCCAGGGTCCAGCTCTCCTAAGAGAAGCATTACAGGCAAAACCTTGCTCTTCTCTGCAAGGCCCGGGTACCGACCGTTTAGCTATGAAGCTTTTTTGGTCGGATCCGGAATAGCTTACTGAGGCCCAAAAGAACCTGTACGCAAGCTCAGTGAAAAACACATGTTTCTTCTTGGCCAACACCTTAGACACTGGCAAAAAACTGAGGTGCTCCCGGATGGGAGGGGCTTATATAGGGGAGGGTACTTCCGGTTTTGGAAGTTGCCAGTGCCAGCACCTGACGGTATCTATATAACCCATTAGTAATGACTATGTCGCTCTGTGTCCCGTGATGTACGAAAAAGAAAAAAATATTGATTGGTTTGTGCAAAAGTTATCGCATCTACAAACTATGAAATATTTTTATGCCATTTTTATTTATTTACTAATAATGGTGGCAATCAGAGATATTTAGCGGGACTGCAGCATTGTGGCAGACAAATCTGACAATTTTTACACTTTTTTGGCAAGTGACATTATTACAGTGATCAGTGCTAAAAATATGCAATGTTACTGTACGAATGACACTGACAAGGAAGGGGTTAACACCAGGGGCGATCAAAGGGTTAAATGTGTCCCTAGATGGTGCTTGCTAACTGTGTGGGGGGTTACCATGACTGGGTGAAGACACATCCGTGTTCCTGCTTAGCAGGAACACAAGATCTCCATCTTCTCCCCTGTCAGAATGGTGATCTGCCTTGTTTACATACATTTGCCTCTGTCCAATCAGCTTGCGATCGTGCCTCCGCCACCAAGTGGCTATTGCACGAAATGACGTACAGGTATGTGATTTCGCACAATAGGGCTGACCTGCCGCAGTACAAATACGTTAGAGGTCGGCAATTGGTTAAAGCGATACTTTAGTCCCTCATCACTCACCTAACCTGTCCCTTTCCTGAACCACCATCTTAAAAAATTCAGTGCCAGCACAGATGTGGGACAGGTCTCAGCCAAGTATTTGGGACCTGGCAGAGACCACCTTTGCAGAGGTTTTTTGTGCTTGTGCACAGATCCAGCTAATTTCTAGTATAAGGGCATTATGGCAGTCTGCAACCTCTGTGCACAGACACAAAGATCCCCGCATGTGTGCAGACATACAAATACAGTGACCTGTCTGCGTGTGCAACAAATCATGTGGCGTGCATGTGTTCTCTGTAACACTGAAAGGGTCAGGGACAAAAACAATGTCCCCCGAAGGAAATCCATCGTCAATCATGATGTCTGCTGCCCCCACCGACTCAAAAAATTTTAAAAGTAGAAAGGTCCACTCCCGCCATATGACAGTTCTTACATAACCCCTTTTTTTGGGTCAACGGTGGCAGTAGGCATCGTGATTGACAAAGGACTTCGGGGAATATTGTTTTTGGTTCATTTAAAAAAAAGAAATTTAATAATCATTCACATGGCAGGTCACCCAGGTCCCGGCCCCCTTGTTAAGTGGGCTTCCATATTTCGATAAGCCCCCGCCCAAAACCACTGGCCCTTGTCCCCATCAACATGGGGAGAAGGTGCTTTGGAGGGAGCAGAGCCCACTGCCCCAAAGCACCCCCTCATGTTGAGGGCATGTGGCCTGGTATGGTTCTGAATGTCAAGCATGCCTGTATACAAATCTATGTAATCTTACAAACAGCATGGGCAACAGTTGTTTTATGAAACATGTCATCATCCAACTCCAGTGTCCAACCTCCGAGCATGCAGCCTGGCAAGCCAGGAAAGGGTCTCCCGCTTTCCTAGACTGCTGGGCATCATGCTCGTATAAGAGTATAATATGGATTTTGGGGGACCTCAAGCCATTTTTTCTTACATTTTGGCATGGGGTTCCCCTCAAAATTCATACCAGACTCGAAAGGCCTGGTATGGATTGGGGGGGGGGGGCACACAGTTTTTTTACTTTTTTTTGCCGTCAACACTCTTTATTACATTCAGCTGTCAGCAGGGGGAAACCCAGCTGAAATCTGATTACTCATCGGTTGTTAAGGATGCGGCAGCCACCCGCTTCTTAACAACCGGCTATTCGCACTTTGCTAAGAAGAAAAAAAAATGCAAAACACATGAAAACCGCATCCAAAAATGAACATTTTATTGGTGTGTGTGTGGGGTGATTGGCGCTCCCAGTGGAGGGTGTGTGTTATATAAATTAACGTTGAAACCTGAGTGGTATCAAATTATGACCCAGGATGGTAACAATAAAAGCAAAAAACCATAAAAAACACACAAAGGTAATGTCAGTGGGTGGGTCAGCAGTGACCTCTCCCTGACCCCATCAATTAAGGTTGTGAAACGAGTAAGTATTAATTAGTGATTACTAAAGTGCTATGTGCATGTGCGCATATATGCCAGTCACTGTAAAAAAGATTGGGAATTAGGGGGTAAAAACCCTTATGTGAGCTAAAACATAAGTGATTTGATGTCCAGGGAAGGTGCAATAGTTTTCCTCTTGTTCCTGGGGTTCCTATGGATCCATAGGCTGACTGTTCCGGCTTGCAGCGATGTTCCTCAGGACAAAGGGACAGGAGCCACCATAGCGTAATCCAGTTTTATTTAAAAATTAAGTAATAAATAATAATAAAACGATTTCCAAGGTAAGTTTTGATCAAAAGAAGGTAAAAAACGAGGTACAGGTGTATTAACCTTCGAAACCGAAGGTGAAAGGTGTATAAGGTCCCGAACTCAGTCCCTGCATCTGTCAGAGCGGCGGTATGAGATGGCGTGCGCTTACCTTGGAAATCGTTTTATTATTATTTATTACTTCATTTTTAAATAAAACTGGATTACGCTATGGTGGCTCCTTTCCCTTTGTCCTGAGGAACATCGCTGCAAGCCGGAACAGTTAGCCTATGGATCCATAGGAACCCCAGGAACAAGAGGAAAACTATTGCACCTTCCCTGGACATCAAACCACTCACCTACATGCCGTATACCCCTGTAGGGGTTTCATCTTCTGGTGAGTAGGGTATCTTAAGGGGGAGCACAACAGTCACCAGGATTGAATTTTATGCAAAGACTCACATATAAGTCACCAGCTGAACTGCTTAGGATTGAGCATCGTTGTTGGAAAAATCCATCTACTGCAATATTGTTTAGGATCTCTATATATATATATATGATGGACTACTCTATTTAACTGCTCCAATTGTTTCACATTTTGGGATATTGATCACTATTTGTCACACCTTGATTTGGTTTCTGATTTTTGCCCTATAGCAATAATATTGTGGATATCACCCCACTTATGTTTTAGCTCACATAAGGGTTTTTACCCCCTAATTCCCAATCTTTTTTACAGTGACTGGCATATATGCGCACATGCACATAGCACTTTAGTAACCACTAATTAATACTTACTCGTTTCACAACCTTAATTGATGGGGTCAGGGAGAGGTCACTGCTGACCCACCCACTGACAATACCTTTGTGTGTTTTTTATGTTTTTTTGCTTTTATTGTTACCATCCTGGGTCATAATTTGATACCACTCAGGTTTCAACGTTAATTTATATAACACACACCCTCCACTGGGAGCGCCAATCACCTCACACACACACCAATTCACTTCTCTAGCCCTTGCACACAGGGGCCACACGGGGGGGCAGCAACCCAACAGTCATAGTCCTAAGCGCAGGTTGTTTCATACTACTTAAAAATGAAAATTGCATGTTCAAAAATGCAAAATGCACCGCAAATCCGCATCAACCGCAACCGTATAGATGTGAACCTGGCCTTAGAGCCAACTCCAGCTTAGTTTACGCCTGCTGTTATTTTATTACTTATTGCCATATAAATTACATATTTAAATTGTGTGTCATTGGGTCACAAATGCCTTAAGATAGCTTGGAGGTTGGACACTGGAGTCACATGACGACATGTTTCATAAAACAACTGTTGCCCATGCTGTTTGTACATAGATTTGTATACAGGCAGAGTACCAGGCAGTAAGTCCTTCTCTCCTGGGTTTGAGTTCTGCCACAAAAGACACATGAGCACATTAAAAGAGCCCATCTGCGCCGACCTGGTGCTCCCGATTATCCCCGGTGAGATTGAGCTTACAGTGAAGTCCTTGCCCAACGGAAAAAGCCCTGGACCAAGGCATATTATAAAGCTTTCTTGCCCCTTTTAGTATCCCCCATGTGTAGCTATTTCAACTCCGTGGCAAGGGATCCCCTATTCCCCCCGAGGCGCTGCTAACCCATATTATGGTGCTGCCAAAAGAAGGTAAAGACCCTATGGTACCCCAGAGTTATCGCCCTATATTCCTCCTAAATGTTGATATTAAGATCCTGGCGAAAATCCTTGCGAACAGGCTGAAGCCCCTCATGCCCCAAATAGTACACCCCGACCAAACCGGGTTTATCACTGAGAGGGAAGATAGGGACAACTCCATTAGAGCCATCCAACTCATCCACTGGTCCCGTAATCATCCTGATCAGAAGTCCTACAGTATATAAATGTCGACTGATGCCAAGAAGGCCTTCGATCGCGTTGACTGGTCATATCTGCAAGCAGTGTTGAAGGCCCAGGGGATGGGATTGCGTATGCTCCACTCCTTGCGCACAGGTCAAGGTAAATGGGGTGCTCTCCTCCCGGTTCCCAATCAGGAATGGCACGAGACAGGGGTGTCCTCTCTCTCTCCCCTCCTTTTCACCTTGGTACTGGAGCCGTTGCTGCGTACTGTAAGAGCGAACACGGACATAAAGGGCCTGAAGGTTGTAAACGTTGAACACAATGTCATGGATATGCATTAATGTCTGTCTGCCATCTTACCTTCCTCCTCATGTGTTCATCTAGAGACCAGACCTCCTTCACCTGGCTTCCTTTATAATCTCCTCCCAGCCTGACTCCACCCCAGGCCCTATCACTGAACACTATATTAACCTGTGCACTGCAAGCCTGCTTTGCTGATCAACGTGTTTGTTAGGCATTGTGTGTTTGGGTTCCTGCCTGCCGTGTGCTACGTCTGTCTCTCTGTTACGTTATTGGCTTGTCCCCGACCATCCCTGTCTGCTCGTGACCCTTGACCTTCGGCTCGTTCTTCGTTATCCTTGTCTGCTTGTGGCCCCTGACCTTCGGCTTGTTATTCAGTTCTCTCTATCGTGTGCTGCTGCTTCCCCTTATCCTACGGGGCGTGAGCTAGGAAACTCCAGGGGCCGCGACCTGGTCCCAGCCTGCAGCGTAACATCCTCACCACTAGAGGCCCTGGAGAAGACCAGCTGGGTCTTAGACTCCGCGCCCTGGGGAATCTTGGCTCTCGCTTCCGTTGGGATCCCGGTTGTGCTCCTCTGGTCCCGCTTTCCACAACCACCCAGTTTCCTATCCACAGAAGCCAGCCATAGGGTTCACTACCTCGCGGTGCACTCCTGTCCCCCTACGGTGTGCATCTGTCACCTGGCCACAGGTGACCCTGACAGTTTGATCAGCCATGAACCCGGCTGACATCCCGCTTCCCGCGGATGATCCATTGCAGGACATAGTTCGCAGACTTGAGACCCAGGAATCAAATCAGACCCAGGTGATGCGATTCCTCCAGGATCTGGCTTCTCGATTCGAGCAGCTTCAGGTCTCCTTGGGAACCCCGAATCCGCAACCCCAAGTACAACCAGCGGCTGTACCTATCGCACCAGTCGCAGCCTCACACTCACTAAGATTGCCAGCTCCGTTCCGTTTCTCTGGGGACTCCAAGGCCTGCAGGGGGTTTCTCAGCCAATGCACTATTCATTTTGAGCTTCAGCCTCAAAGCTTCCTATCTGACCGGGCTAAGGTAGCCTATATCATTTCCCTCCTCTCCGGTGAAGCTTTGGCCTGGGCTGCCTCCCTGTGGGAGAGGAACGATCCGGTGGTTTCCAGTCTGTCCGAATTCTTGAAGCTCTTTCGTAATATCTTCGAAGAGCCGGCTCGGGCTTCTTCAGCGGCTAGTGCTGTCTTACGTCTTCGCCAAGAATCTAGTTCAGTGGGGCAATATGCTCTTCAGTTCCGTATCCACACAGCTGAATTGAGCTGGAATAATGAGGCCCTGGTCGCTACCTTTTTACATGGCCTCTCTGACCGAGTGAAAGACGAATTAGCGGGAAGAGCCATTCCCGTCGGTCTGGACGATGTAATTTCATTATGCAACCAGATCGACATTCGTTTTCAAGAGAGGTCCTTAGAAAAAAGACGCCAGCACTCTCTGGGTCCTAGCCAGTCTGAGCTCCCCTCCCTTCATTCCGTGGAGCATCCTCTACCTGCTGAAGAACCTATGCAGCTGGGCCGGACCAGACTAACCCCCGAAGAACGTGCTAGGCGCAGAACTCTGGGCTTGTGCCTCTATTGTGGGGGCAAGGGTCATTTTCGTGACTCCTGCTCGCTTCGTCCGGGAAACGCTCGGGTCTAATACATTTGGAAGGTGGAGTATTGGACCCAGAAACATCACCTTCTCGCCTGCTCTTGCCGGTGTCCCTTCATGTAGGCACTTCTCCTCAGTCAACCCTTGCATACCTGGATTCCGGGGCTGCCGGCAATTTCATGGATTGGAGAACTGCTTCTTCTATGAAGCTTACCCTTTCACCTCTCACTACCCCATTGGTAGTCTCGGCAATTGATGGCACTGTTCTCCCAGGGGGCCCTATTCGCTTCCAGACGCTACCCATTAGGATGTCGGTAGGGATTCTCCACCAGGAGTGGATATCCTTTCTTATTCTATCCAAGGCCTCTACCCCAGTTGTATTGGGCCTCCCTTGGCTACAGCTCCACTCTCCACATGTGGACTGGGTCTCTGGGCAGATCCTGGCCTGGGGTTCCTCATGTTTCTCGTCGTGTCTTCTCAAGGTGACCCCCAAGGAGAGTCTTCCGGTTGCTGCCACTTCTGTTTCTTCTGATCTTCCCGCCGCATACAGCGATTACCGGGATGTGTTCTGTAAAAAATCAGCTGAGGTGCTTCCTCCCCACAGGTCTTTTGACTGTGCTATTGATCTTGTCCCCGGAGCAACTCTACCCAGGGGTCGTACCTACCCTCTGTCCATCCCAGAGACCCAGGCCATGTCGGAGTATGTAGCAGAGAATCTGGAGAGAGGGTTCATCCGGAAATCCTCATCGCCTGCAGGGGCAGGGTTCTTTTTTGTTGCCAAAAAGGATGGTACCTTAAGACCCTGCATCGATTATCGGGGTTTAAATGCGGTTACTATTAAAAATCGATACCCCTTACCCTTAATATCTGAGCTATTCGATAGGTTGAAGGGTGCCTCCATTTTCACCAAGTTGGATCTCAGAGGCGCGTACAATCTCATTCGAATACGGGAGGGTGACGAATGGAAGACTGCATTTAACACTAGAGACGGGCATTACGAATATCTGGTGATGCCTTTTGGTCTGTGTAATGCTCCAGCCGTGTTTCAAAACTTTGTCAATGAAATCTTCAGAGATCTGCTGTACCAGTTTGTTGTCATCTATCTGGATGACATTCTGATCTTTTCTGAAAATCTGCTCGTCCACAGAAACCATGTCCGCACTGTACTTCAACGTCTTAGAGAGAACAATCTCTATGCCAAGCTGGAGAAATGTTCCTTTGAATGTTCTGAGGTCCTGTTTTTGGGGTGCTTTGTCTCATGTTCGGGGCTTCGTATGGACCCTGGGAAGGTCTTGGCTATCACCAACTGGCCTCTTCCTGCTAGCCTCAAGGCCACACAGCGCTTTCTTGGCTTCACTAATTATTATAGGCAGTTCATAAGGAATTACTCTTCCATTGCCGCGCCTATTATCGCTTTGACCAAGAAGGGTGTGAATGCCAGAGACTGGCCTCCCGAAGCTGTCTCTGCATTTCACAACCTGAAACAGGCCTTTGTTTCTGGCCCCCTCTTGAGGAGACCAAATCCTGGGAATGCATTTTTTATTGAAGTGGACGCTTCCTCAATGGGGGTGGGAGCTGTGCTTCTTCAAATCTTTGAGAAGAGACGCCAACCATGTGCGTTCTTCTCCAAAAAAATTTCTCAGGCAGAGAGGAATTATGCCATCGGTGATCGGGAACTTCTCGCAATTAAATTGGCGTTAGAGGAGTGGCGTCATCTCTTGGAGGGTTCCCCTCACTCCATAACGATCTTTACCGATCACAAGAATTTACAGTATCTACAGAATGCTAAACGTCTGAATCCTAGACAGGCCAGGTGGAGTCTCTTCTTTGCCCGTTTTAATTTCACGATTACCTACAAACCTGGTTCCTGCAACGGTCGGGCTGATGCGCTCTCTAGGTCATTTGACACTTTGGACGAGGAGTCCGCCCCTGAACCTGAGCCGATCATTCCCACCTCATGCATTGTTGCCCACTCTACCACCCTGAAGTCTAAAATTCCGCCTGGTAAGACCTTTGTCCCCACTGAGCTAAGAGCTAAGATCCTTCGTTGGGGACATGATTCCAAGGTGGCAGGGCATTCTGGATTCCTCCGATCCTTCCTACTCATCAGTCGTCACTACTGGTGGCCTAATCTCCGCTCAGACGTCAAAGACTACGTTAAAGCTTGTCATGTCTGTGCTCAGTCCAAATCCTCCACACAAGCTCCTGCTGGTCTCCTCATGCCCTTGCCTATTCCTAAGGAACCCTGGGCCCATATTGCCATGGATTTTATCACCGATCTCCCACTGTCTGAGAATAATACAGTCATTTGGGTGGTAATCGATCGATTCTCCAAGATGGCTCATTTTGTTCCTCTTCCTGGTCTTCCTTCTGCCCCTGCCTTGGTTCCCATTTTCATTCGAGAAATTCTCCGCCTACATGGGGTCCCTTCTCATATTGTTTCCGACAGGGGAGTCCAATTCACGTCTCGTTTTTGGAGAGCCTTTTGCAAATCCCTCAATATTGTCTTGGATTTTTCTTCTTCTTACCATCCCCAATCCAATGGACAGACTGAGAGGGTTAATCAGGAGTTAGAGGTCTTTCTTCGCACCTTTGTGTCTTCTCACCATGACGATTGGTCCTCTCTACTCCCGTGGGCAGAATTCTCCCATAACAATCATGTGAATACCAGTTCGCAGAAGACACCCTTTTTCACAGTTTATGGAAAACACCCTCAACTTCCTCTTCCTATGATCTGTTCTCCAGACATTCCAGCTTTGGCTTCGGTTCAGGAGTCTCTCAATTCCGTTTGGGGTCACGTTCATGATTCCCTCCGGGCAGCTGCTGAAAAATTCAAAGGCTTTGCCGACCGCCGCAGGCGTAAACCGCCTTCTCTTCAGCCAGGGGACAAAGTCTGGCTCTCTACCAGGAACATCAAGCTCCGAGTTCCTTCTCTGAAGTTTGCTCCACGATTCATCGGTCCATACACGGTAACTGCTAAACTGAATCCGGTTTGTTTCAAACTCCAGATTCCTAAGAGCCTTAAAATCACTAACTCCTTTCATGTTGCTCTTCTAAAGCCTTTAGTCCTCAATAAATTCTCTCGTCCTCTTCCTACCGTGGCGCCTGTCTCGGAGGATAATCAGGAGTACGAGATCAGTCAAATTCTGGACTCCCGACTCTGTAAAGGCGTTCTTCAGTACCTCGTTCATTGGAAAGGGTTTGGTCCTGAGGAGAGGTCTTGGATCACTGCATCTGAGGTCTTTGCACCTCGTCTGTTAAAGGAGTTTCATCTGAAGTTTCCCTCTAAACCTGGGCCCAGGCGGGGAAGGGGGAGGCCTCGTAAGAGGGAGGGTACTGTCATGGATATGCATTAATGTCTGTCTGCCATCTTACCTTCCTCCTCATGTGTTCATCTAGAGACCAGACCTCCTTCACCTGGCTTCCTTTATAATCTCCTCCCAGCCTGACTCCACCCCAGGCCCTATCACTGAACACTATATTAACCTGTGCACTGCAAGCCTGCTTTGCTGATCAACGTGTTTGTTAGGCATTGTGTGTTTGGGTTCCTGCCTGCCGTGTGCTACGTCTGTCTCTCTGTTACGTTATTGGCTTGTCCCCGACCATCCCTGTCTGCTCGTGACCCTTGACCTTCGGCTCGTTCTTCGTTATCCTTGTCTGCTTGTGGCCCCTGACCTTCGGCTTGTTATTCAGTTCTCTCTATCGTGTGCTGCTGCTTCCCCTTATCCTACGGGGCGTGAGCTAGGAAACTCCAGGGGCCGCGACCTGGTCCCAGCCTGCAGCGTAACATCCTCACCACTAGAGGCCCTGGAGAAGACCAGCTGGGTCTTAGACTCCGCGCCCTGGGGAATCTTGGCTCTCGCTTCCGTTGGGATCCCGGTTGTGCTCCTCTGGTCCCGCTTTCCACAACCACCCAGTTTCCTATCCACAGAAGCCAGCCATAGGGTTCACTACCTCGCGGTGCACTCCTGTCCCCCTACGGTGTGCATCTGTCACCTGGCCACAGGTGACCCTGACACACAAGCCGTCAGCTTATGCTGACGATGTGCTCTTCCACCTCTCGGAACCCCTGATCTCGCTGCCGAACCTGATGGAAGAACTTAAGCGTTTTGGGATACTTTCCAATTTCAAGATCAACTTCTCAGAGTCAGAAATCCTACCCATCCAATTGTCCCCCCCTTGGCAAATGGCCCAGGTGAAGGGAAAGGCTGCCTGTAAGCTAAGTCCTCCTTCAAATATTTGGGCATACAATTAACAGACCGTTTTGACATCCTCTATACGGCCAACTATCCCCCCCCCCCTTTCATGAAGCGGTTAAAAATATCTTTCCCAGTGGTTGGGTCACATAAACATCATAAAAATGAACATTTTGCCACGCATACTTTTCTTCCTCCAGATGTTACCGATCCCCCTGCCCAGAGACTTCTTTACCCGGATGTCTAGCATGCTATCTGGATTTGTGTGGAACGCACGGAAACACAGAATAGCTCTGAGGGTGCTGAAGCGCTCGAAACAGGCAGGTGGACTGGGGGTCCCAGACATCTTGAAGTATTATAGGGCTGTCGCTCTTCAGAGGATCCTCAACTGGCGCTTCCACACCCAGTTCAAGCTCTGGGTCGCCTTGGATAAATGTTTAGCAGGGAGAAATTAAACATACGCACTGTGGCTGTCCCGGGAGCATAGGGGGCTGTCGGAAACTACCTCTCCGCTGACGGCGCATGCTCTTTCAATTTGGGACCGAATTAACTCGACCCTGAACCTATGCCCCCCGTGTCCCCGCTGGCTCTGCTGGGTGGGTTTCTGTGGTTCCCTCGGGGTGAACAAATGGCCTTTTTTGGCCCTTGGGTGGATGATGGCCACGCCAGTTGTGGGAAGCTCATGAGCAATGGTAAACTATTGAGTTTCGAGACATTGCAGGCCAAACATAACGGCTCTCAGGTGAATTTTTGGAGGTACAGGCAGCTTCACCATTTTTTCGAAGCGCACGGCCATTCTATAAGAGACATCTCCTCTTTTACACGATTTGAGCGCCTTTTTCTGGAGGACGATCCGATTCCCCACATGGTCTCGGAAATGTACCATCTGCTAGGATCCGCCACCCTAGATCCTAAACCTGCACATGTGCAGGTCTGGGAGAAAGACCTAAACCTTGAACTAACCGCGACTCAGCTGACTCACCTCTACCAGATCACCCACTCCAGCTCTATTGAGTCTAAAACCCAAGAAACTAATTATAAAATTCTGTCGCGCTGGTATAGGGTGCTAGCTGATTTGGCACGTATCTACCCTTCTGTGTCGGACCAATGCTGGCGAGCATGTGACCACAGAGGTACAACTTATGCACTTATGGTGGGAATGCCCCTGGATCAAGCCCTTTTGGGAAGACATTAAATCCAAAATAAAAGAGATTCTAGGCCTGGTACATGTCCCTCACATCCCGATTAGTAGATATAAGAAGAGCGCACTGCCACATTTTCTAAATACAGCTAGACGTTTACTCCCAATCTACTGGAAACAACCCCGAAGTCCAACAAGGGAGGAATGGGTTGGCAAGGTAAATGACATTAGAGAAGCTGAACATTGGATAGCGACTTGTAGGGGTACCCTGGAACGCTTCAACATCGTATGGGCACCTTGGAGGGCCCATGTGGCTGACCCGGGGCATGTATCCTCTAGTCTATACTTGCCACTGTTAGAGCTGGCAGAACAATCCCTTAGATCCAGCGTGGGTGGCAGTGCTCTGGCATCATGAAAACCCCCCTCTGCTCCCTCTGGCCCCGGTGTGGCTCACTTGGTGCAGACTTGAAGACTCCACCTTAAATCGCAGGTATGCTCGGACCCCCCTCTCCCCTTTCTTTTTCCATCTCTCCACTACTCTCCCCTCTTCTTCTCTCTCCCTCTAGTTTCTTCTCAACTATTTCCAGCCTCTTGGCTACACAGTTTTGCACTGTTAATTTATTTGTCTTGCACTAACTGGACTTCTGTCCACAATGCCTTGCTGCTGCGAGGGGAGCCTCCCTTACTGGGGATGGCGTCTTTTCCCCTCCTAGCACCAACTGTTTGCTGAAGGCTCTCCCGTATTGGGCGGAGGTTTGATGGAGGCTGACTTCGCCCCCCTCTACTGGCACAACTGCCAGCAAGCTGCCTTATACCCTTTCAAAGGGTATTGAATACTGATATCATTGCCATACCATGTACAGGATGGATTAGAAGTGACAGCCATGTATCACAGCTAATTTGCAACGTGTATTGTCGTTTGTTTGTTCTTTAAATAAATAAAGATTTTACAAAAAGAGCCCATCTGCCTAATTCCATAAGACCATGTAGCACACTCATTGTCATACATTTAATTTCATGGCAATGACATTTCATATTTCCTAGCCTTCTGACTTTTCTCAGCATTCGCTGTACCCCTTCTACACACAGGTCTGAGCTGTGCTGAGCTTGGCCACAAAACAATGAAAACACATCTCAGTTTGTAAATATTGGGGGGGGGTCCTGCCCCTGCCCCCTACAACCTTGCTTGCTCTAGAGTACCAGTGCCAATATGGGAAAGCTAGCTCTATAAGTCTTGGCAGTACTGCTAGCATTACATGAAACCATTTCAAAGCAAACCTTCATACACAAAAAAGTACTTTGCATCCTCCTTTCCTACCTTCTGCAATCTAAGAAGCTAACTTTTTTTGCTGTTGTGGTTTATTTACCTTTTCTCATTTTTTTTTACTCCAGCCAGTCTCCTGTCTCCATTCTCACCTAGGTGAGAATTACATGTACTGTCCCTAAAACCTTGAGATATGTACATCACATAGCCCAGGAGGCTGCAGGCTTTCACACTGCAGCTGGAGGAGGATGGATCTGGCAGCATATGATAAGGGGGCCAGCTGAATAAACCAATAACAGGACAGGACCCCATGTGTGGTGGCGGATTAAAGCAGGGCAACCTTGAATTAATTGACTGGGCATGCGAGCATGTTTATTGTGGGCATCCCCTGCAAAGAAAAGGTAAAAGGGATATAAAGAAAAAAAACTAAAAATACATAGGGGGTTGGAGTTCCAACTTAAATAAAACATATGTTCTACTATCATAGCCGGTAGGAGATGTATAAATTATTTAATGATTTTAAACTAATGCTGCTTGAATACCACTACCTGTATTCATATACTGGGAAACCTGTGAGAGTCAGACATATGGATAAATGATTAGAACATCCTAATAACTAATCACATAAGTTTACAGCAACAGACTTACTGAGAGAGCTGTAGGGCTTAACAAGAAACAGAAGGAATGCTGACATACAAATCTCTGTCTTCTATAAAGCGGAATACTTCAAGCCAGAGGGAGGAATCTTAGCAGATCATTAAAAGTTTCCAGCACACGCTTATTTAAAATTCATGACACACTTGCATACAAAGGTAAAAAAAATAAAGTCCAGACACAGGGGTACTACGTATACATTTTCCATCAGGAGCAACTTTTTCTGTGTCCTTCTGCCATATCCTTTAGGGAAGCAGCAGAATAATTAACTGAAAAACGTATTACATACCCTCCTTCATAAAATCTTTCTTGACATGTTTTCTTCACTGAACAAATCCTATCCTATAAAACCTTTTAAAATAAAAAAATACTTTTACAACCGCTTTAACACATCAATTCTGATTTGATAGGCAAACCAGCTCAGACTCGTTCAATAAAATATTTTTCATTGAAAAGGGGACACTCTGGAAGACTGCAGTATTAATTGCACAAAAAGTGTTTAATAAATTAACATTCAGAGGGCTATAGAAAAATGGCTTTATATTGTAAAGGCATACATGAAGTTATGTATGTGATGCTATAGGAAAATGACTTTATATTGTATATGAAGCCATGGATGTGAGTCTATAGAAAGATGGCTTTATATTGTAAATGAGCATATGAAGTTATGAAAGTGATGCTATAGGAAGATGGCTTTATATTGTAGATGACTATATGAAGTTATGGATGCGAGTCTATAGGAAGACGGCTCTGTATCTTACATGGATATATGGAGTTATGGATGTGTAGTTATAAGATCACATTGTTGGAAAAGAACAACAACATGTAATGTAAAGTTGTTAATAAACTGACAATACTGTGTGCATTATACCTATCTATGCAGCAGGTGGCGCTGTAGTGTTCTAGTGTATAGTTCATGTTTTCTATGATATAACAGGATGTAATGTCTATCTCACTTGCACTTGTATATTCCTGTATAGGGTTTCTCCATGCTGTAAGACATGTAATATATTTCTCCATGAAAGTAAAGCTGTATTACTGCATCCAAGAAGCTTCCAGCGCTTATTGCAATACTCTGCACAATAGGTTATGGGTCCCAGGCACCCAGCAAACGTATTTATTTATTCATGTTTTGTTGTAGACCCAAGTGCACCTGCCCCTGAAGAGTGTAACTTTATATACACAAAACGCATCGGTTCTACTGGATGCACCTATTCTGTAGATGATCTATTGATTTCAATATACTGTATGTACTAGATTTCTGTGATCTTATTTCATTTACACATGGAAGATCTTACCATTTATCATACTATAGGCCTGCCATGCTGTATTATTGTTTTCACCATACATGGTTTTTAACATGTGATTGCATATTTACTCATTGCATTTATATTATGCTGTGATGCTTTTTTGACAATAAAAGGTATCCTTTTCAAAACCGACTTATCATTTAGCCACTCCACACCCACCTCATTCAAAGTCCCGAAATTCCCCCCTCTTTGCTCTATCTTCAACTGAAGCAGAGTACATTGCAGCAGCAGATGTTTTCAGCAATTTTTTTGTGGACATTGGGATAAACCAATTCCCATTTTTGAAGACAACCAGGAATGTATAAAGCTTACGCAATCAGAAAGGGTCAATCCTAGGACCAAACACATTGACGTCAAGCATCACCTACTGAGGGACAATCAAGAGCAAGGTGTTATTAACATTCAATACTGCCCGTCAGAAGAGGTGGCTGCTGATGCACTCACCAAGCCTTTATTCTTGTAACGTCATATTTATTTCCAGAGGAAGCTAAATATAATTTGACAAAACTCATGCTGTTGAGAAAGGGTGTTGAAAAAGAACAGCAGCATGTAATGTAAAGTTGTTAATAAACTGACAATACCGTATGCATTACACCTATCTATGCAGCAGGTGGCGATGTAGTAGTATAGTGTATAGTTCACATTTTCTATGATACAACAGGATGTATTGTCTATCTCAGTGCATGTACTTGTATATTCCTGCTTCCTGTTCATGTTTCTCCATGCTGTAAGACATGCAATATATTTCTACATTACAATAAAGCCTTATTACTGCATCTAAGAAGCTATAGGAAGACGGCTCTGTATCTTACATGGATATATGGAGTTATGGATGTGTAGTTATAAGATCACATTGTTGGAAAAGAACAACAACATGTAATGTAAAGTTGTTAATAAACTGACAATACTGTGTGCATTATGCCCATCTATGCAGCAGGTGGCGCTGTAGTATTATAGTGTATAGTTCATGTTTTCTATGATATAACAGGATGGATGTATTGTCTATCTCAGTGCATGCACTTGCACTTGTATATTCCTGTTCATGTTTCTCCATGCTGTAAGACATGCAATATATTTCTACATTACAATAAAGCCTTATTACTGCATCTAAGAAGCTTCCAGTGCTTATTGCAATACTCTACACAACAAAATTACATTGTAGATTATTATAGGTTATCAATGTGAGTGGTTAGGAAGATGACTTTATATTGTAGATGAGTACATTAAGTTATGAATTCAAGTCTATAGGAAAATAGTTCTATATCAAAGATACATGGAGGTATGGATGCAAGGTTACTGAAAAATCGCTTTATGGTTGTAGTTGGGTATATGTAGTTATGGATATGATGCAATAGGAAGATGTCTCTATGGATTTATGGATTTATGGATGTGAAGTTATAGGAAGATGGATTTACATTGCAGATGGGTATATACAGTTCTGGATGTAAAGGAAAAGAGCTTAATATTGTAGATGGGTATATGGAAGTATGGATATGATGCTATAGGAAGGTGGCGCTATGGATTTATGGATGTGAAGTTTCAGGAAGATGGCTTTAGAGTTATGAATGTAAAGGAAAAGAGTGTCATATTGTAGATGGGTATATAGAGTTATTGTATATGATGCTATAGGAAGATGGCTCTATGGATTTATGGGTGCGACGTTATAGGAAGATGGCTTTGTATTATAGATGAGTATTTGAAATTAGGAATGCGAGGTTAAAAGAGGATAGCTTCATTTTGTAGATGCGTATATGGAGCTATAGATATAATGATATAGGAAAATGGCTTAATACTGTAGATGGACACATGAAGTTATGTGAGGCTATAGGGAACAGCTTTAAATTATAGAAAGGTAAATAGAGAATTGGGGATGAGGCTAAAGGAAGGTGGCTTTATATTGTCAAAGGCTATAGGAAGAGGGCTTTATACTTTAGATGTGTACAAGAACTTATAGATGTGATACCTTGGAAATGTGGCAACAATGTAACACTGGCTGCTGCACTCGTCCGGTCTCCACTGGTGTGCCATATTACTGGAGCTTGTGTTTAGCAGTCCAGAAGGCCATTTTAAATTATAATGACCATTTATCTGCGTTAGTCGATCAATGTACAGGCACATTTTGCTAATCTTTATAAATATGTGATAATGTGAGTCACTGTAATGACACACAGCTATTTCTCATTAGAGAAATGTTAAAAATAAAAACAAATCCCCATATGCAACTTTGAAATTCACAGGGTGAGCATACCCAGTTATTTATGTGGACCTTGAAAGGTCATACAATAGTTGGTGCACTCATGTGAGAATTATTTATATAATTAAGTTATTGATTGGTTTCCTGTTGAAAACAGTACTGCTGTCTTCATTCTAGGCGTAAATGGAATATACCACTGTACATTACAAGGTTTAATTATCTATTTCTATGTGATTTTCAGCTTTATCTTTAGGACTGAACTTTAAAACAGACTGTTTTTAATACAAGTATCTGTAAAAGCAGTATGCCCTAGTAGAGAGAGTTAAAACATGGAGAAATGGAGGATTTCAATTAAGCTAAGAATATTCTTACTGTGTCTTTTTACAATGCAGTACAGAAAAGAGATGGGATTGTGTAACATGTCCGCTTTCTTTTTGTTTTAAAATATTGGTGATTATCTACAGTGTTTACATGGGTTAGAAAACCATAAATAAACCCTTCATACAACGTATTAAGAAATGACCAGTTATTTGCAAAAAAAAATAAATACGCTAAATGTATTTTATCTTCTGCCTACTCACTGCCCTGTAGGCCTAGGTAATTACAGAAGTTGGTTCATACACAAGTGTCCTGAAGATATTTGTTCTTGCAATCCTCCAGTGTTGGGTCAGTGTCCAATCCCAAAGGAGGCACATGGTCTCTGCCAAAAGGGAGGTTCAGTCTTCAGGTAAAACTACTGATTATTCAGCTTTACCGTGTTTATGTGTGACACAATTTCAGTCATATTTGACTCTTGCCAATTCTTTTGGCCAACTCTCTGGGCACCATGTGTGATACGCTTGGAAGCCTTTTCCATGGAATTATCTTAGCAGGTTTTTTTTTACAGGGTAGCTTACCAACGTTTTTACTCAACTCTCCCCATTTTCATGGACTGGCATGCAGAATGTAAGTACACATACTTACACATGTACTCACATAATAGGGACAATTTAGGCAGGAGCCATTTAACCTACCAACATGCCTTGTTTGGAGTGTAGGAGGAAACCAAGCTACTTGAAGGAAACCCACCCAATCAGTGAGCTTACATTACAAAAGTGGTGTCTAGCTCTAGCAATGTGATCCAACAGCCAAGTGGCTGCTCATCACATTAACAGGCTTGTACTTCAACAAGGCACAGCTCCTGTATCAGGCTTTTAATAAGGTGCTCTCCATTACAAAATGGCCCCTTATTGCACTACATAGATTACATATTCTTGCACATGTTAGAGGTATTTTTGGTTAGATTGTGTTACTACACACATGTTCATTCGACCCCACAGCCAGTGTACTCCAACACAGGCAAAACCCTACATGACCCTTACTTTTGAATGCAGTGCACCACAACACGTATCATGTGTTCCATGTAAATACATTGCTCTCTACTATATTAGTGTGTTGTGATGCACTGCAATGCACCATGGCACCTGCTTTGCTATGCAAACCAGTAATATATGTGTTTTACTGCACATTATTGCAAATTTGCACAAGTTTTTATTAGACCCTTAGGGGCTTTATTTTAGTATAATGCTAAATAGCTAAAGCTACAGTGTATTGCAGTGTGTCAGTGCATGCACGTTAGATACACTGCCATGACAATTCAGGACAAAGTGACAGTATCAGCGAATTAACCCCCTCCACAACAAACTCTAAAGACTTGCCTTTTAAGTGATCCCCTACTTGTCCTGCCTCTAGTTTAACTGGTGCAATATACCCAGGGTATACAGAGTAGTATGTGATGGTTGGTTTAGTAGCGAATTGCTACAACCAAGCACTGTCATATAATGGAAAGGATGATGTCAGTGATCCTTCTAGGCTCTATCAATAATGAACACCAGGTATGCTTAGTCGCAAGTGTAATGGAGGTAGAAGTAGCAGGGGATTTCTGGAAAGGTATCAATGGGTCAGGATAAAATGATAATTCTCCCAATCTACAAGACTCTGGTCCGGCCGCACCTGGAGTATGCCATCCAGTTCTGTGCACCAGTCCTCAGGAAAGATGTGCTGGAACTGGAGAGAGTCCAGAGAAGGGCAACAAAGCTAATAAAGGGACAGGAGGACCTTAGTTATGAGGAAAGATTATGAGCATTGAACGTATTCTCTCTGGAGAGGAGACACTTGAGAGGGGATATTATTTCAATGTAGAAATACCATACCGGTGACCCCATAATATGGATAAAACCTTTCAGAGAAATGGAAATTAAAAAGATGCATGGCCATTTACTTAAATTAGAAGAGAAGTTTAACCTTAAACTGCGAAGAGGGTTCTTTACTGTAAGAGTGTTAAGAATATGGAATTCTCTTCCACAAGCAGTGGTTTCAGCAGGGAGCATAGATAATTTAAAAAAAATGATTAGCTAGGCACCTAAATGACCTTAACATACAGGGATATACACTGTAATACTGACATAAAAGCACACACACACACAGGTTGGACTTGATGGACTTGTGTCTTTTTTAAACCTCACCAACTATGTAACTATGTAAGGAAGAACCTTTTTACAGATTGGATGGGCTAAGTGGCTGTGTCTTTGTAATGCGTGTTATTTTGTACATTAATGCATTGTGTTAAAGCAGCCCATTCATTTTGAATTGGGTCCAAACGCCACCACTGCTGCTGATTACGCACTATTGATATTTACAGGTCAGCCCTGAATGAGTCATTAATGCTGTAGCAGCGCATGTGCAGAGTGAATGCACCAATAACTCTGAACGCAGTTAAAAATAAGCACACTGTGAACTGCAAGAAAGCAGAAAAAGTATTTAAGAGACATAAAACACATTTTGGTAAACTACAATCATTGATATTGGCCATAACGATTAGAAAAGAGCGAATAATAGTAATTCTTAACAGCATAGATTAGGAGCATTCTCATCCTTTAACTCCATGTAGCATTAAAAGCAAGACCCCTACTAAATCCCAATAGAACACATGTCTTGTCCATGCTGCTAAGCCCCAAGCCAGAAGGAACTATAATGCAAGTATTTCCATGATGTAAAAGTTTAACTGCAGCTAGTAATTGTATATCTAAATCCTTGTGACAGAGTATCACTGCCTTGTCTTTGATATTATTTCATACAGTGCCAGGTCTGTGCTACTGTATGTAGTGGTCACCTTCTAGTATATTGGTAGGTGAACCCATTTATTGCAATATAATTTATATGCAGCTCCTGTTATTCTAGTTAACCCTTTCCCTTCTGGTCTGGGATTCTTTAGCTAGTGTTGGCTCTGGGCTCAATAACAAACATAGGCTAAAACCAGGTGGGGCTTTCAGTGGCCACGTTGGGATCATTAGCTTAGAAGTCCAGGTGCATATCAGATTAGAAACTATTAGGGAGGAACTAAATAGCAGAATATATATGCTGACTCTGAGTTCCAGTGCCACACTACAGTTCCTACCGATGAGAATCTAAGCAGATCTTGTCTTCAGGTCTCTCATAGTTGCCAACCCTCCCGATTTGACAGGGCCACTCCTGGAAATCAGGCCAATGTCTCGGTCTGAGAATGTCCCGGGCAAAATCCCCAAAATCCGCCTCTGTCCCGGCGGCATGGTGGGGGCGTGGCGAATGCAGGAGTACATGAAGAGGCAGCCTGGTCGATAGAGTGGGAGCCGGACGCCTGCTGAGGCCACGGATGGTGAGACTGCTCTTATGAGATGGCTCTGACTGCACTGATACTGATGAGACTGCTCTGATGAGAAGGCACTGATGAGACTGCACTGACTGCACTGATGAGACTGCTCCGATGAGACTGCTTCGATGAGACGGCACCGATGAGACGGCACCGATGGGGACTGATGAGGCGGCACTGATGAGCACCGATGAGACTTTAAAGCTAATGTTTTTTTTATCCAGCAGTCACTGGAATGTGAGAAATTGGGTTTAAAACTGCACTGGACAATTTCTCACAGTCTGGAGAGTGCTACATGTCAGCTAACAGCACTATTTTACTTACATTTTTAAAAAACTTCAGATAGAAGTAAAAAATGCTGCTAGCTGACAAAGATGGCATCTCCTGATTTCATGTAGCACTGTCCTGACTGTGAAAAATTGGCCAGTGCAGTTTTAAATCCAAATTCTCAGTCGCTTCTTGCTGACACCATCACTAAGGCTCCTTTCACAAAGTGGGTCCAATTAGGTCTGCCTGTCAGTTTTTTTTTTCAGAAGGACCTGATGGGAAGGTCAATGCATTTCTATGGACAGATGAATGTAAACACTATTTAGCCACCCCTTATTTAAGCCACGCCCAATAGTTAGGGTAATTTAAACCACGCCCATGCTCCTGCTCACCGCTAATTTATTTAAAGCACCAGACGTGCCCACAAAAATTGATGCTCCGTCCCCAATTACCATACTACTCTGCCTACACTGCCTTTCTGCCAAAAAGTGTCCCTAAAGATTTTTGGGAAATGTTGGCAACTATGGTCTCCATCTGGACTTTTCTGCAACATTAATCATAAGGTACAGTATCTCTGTTGATAACTATACAGGCATACCCCACTTTTAAGTACACAATGGGGTTTATTTACTAAAGCTGGAAAGCGCAAAATCAGGCTTCTGCATAAAAACCAATGAGCTTCCAGGTTTTATTACCAAAGCTTAATTGAACAAGCTGGGGTTAGAAGCTCATTGGTTTCTATGCAGTGGTGAGCCTGATTTTGCACTTTCCAGCTTTAGTAAATAAACCCCATTATGTACTTAAAAGTGGGGTATGCCTGTATATACCTAGGTATAAGTGCACAATTCCACCAGGACCCCTTTTTGATCCTCTGCTGATAATACCGGTTTGTACATTGGATATATATACTGTTTTTAATCTCTTCTTACATAAAGCTGTATTATTTCTATACTGGTGCATACCTATATACTTTAGGGATGTGCAGTCAGGGGAGGCAGGTAAGGCAAAGCCATGAACATTTCGAAAAACATAAATAAAATCGAGCTTCGAGGGTCGAGATAACCTAAGTCCTACCCCACCACTGGCTCCTACGACCTATGGTTCCGGAGATACGGGGCTCCTTGCGCAGCCTGCCAGAAGCTACATATAGAGCGGCCAGTTTAAATACAAGCTGGCACACTCTGTTTGCAGCAGACAGAGGAAGAGCTTACAGTTCTCCTCACTTCTTGTCAGAAGCACTGAGCTTAATGGACAGCTTGGAGTCTTGGACCTATGGTAACGTACCATTAGCCCCAGCTGTCCAATAAAAATGCTTCAGTGGAGGCACGCCTCTCACTGTAGTGTCATAGCAAGAGCATGTATCTAGAAGACAAATGCTCCCTTCCAGGGCCGTCTTTTCACATGGGCATGCTGGGCAGTTGCCAGGGGGCCCCACCTGCCCAGTGACCCCAGCCAAGCAGAGCGGGCGGCTCAGCGGGTGGCCCAATGAGAGAGTGGGCGTCTTCGGGTGCAGCTCCGAGGGCGGACTGAGTGGCTCAGTTTGTGGGCGGGCGGGCATGTGGCTCAGTGTGTGAGCGGGTGAGAGCAGGCTAGGTGTGAGTGGGCGGCTGGCCAATCAGCAAGCCAGCGGGCAGGGGAGCAGAGAGATGACATCATCTCTCACCGCCCCCGCATCCCTGCAGTTACTTCCGCCCTCACTGTGCAGGCAGCGTGGGCAGCAGGGGGTTACATTATCTCTCTGCTGCCTGACTCTGGGACAAAGAAGCAAGAGACAAGCAAAACACCACCTTAGCAGGCACGTGACAATCCGCAAGGTGTGGCAGGTGACGTGGCAATTGACAATCTGCAAGGTGTGGCAAGTGACAATCTGCAAGGTGTGGCAGGTGACGTGGCAATTGACAATCTGCAAGGTGTGGCAAGTGACAATCTGCAAGGTGTGGCAGGTGACGTGGCAATTGGCAATCTGCAAGGTGTGGCAAGTGACAATCCGCAATGTGTGGCAGGTGACGTGGCAAGTGACAATCCACATCTGGTGGCAGGTGACGTGGCAAGTGACAACCCGCAACATGTGGCAAGTGACAATCCGCAACATGTGGCAGGTGAAAATCTGCATCAGGTGACGTGGCAAGTGACAATCCACAATGTGTGGCAGGTGACGTGGCAAGTGACAATCTGCATCAGGGACAAGGCAAGTGACATTCTGCAATGTGTGGCAGGTGACGTGGCAAGTGACAATCAGCATCTAGTGGCAGGTGACGTGGCAGGTGACGTGGCAAGTGACAACTCGCAACATGTGGCAAGTGACAATCCGCAACATGTGGCAAGTGACAATCTGCATTTGGTGGCAGGCAAGTGACAATCCGCAATGTGTGGCAGGTGACGTGGCAAGTGACAATCCGCAACGTGTGGCAGGTGATGTGGCAAGTGACAATACGTAACGTGTGGCAGGTGACGTGGCAAGTGACAATCAGCATCTGGTGGCAGGTGACATGGCAAGTGAGAACCCGCAACATGTGGCAAGTGACAATCCGCAACATGTGGCAAGTGACAATCTGCATTTGGTGGCAGGCAAGTGACAATCCGCAATGTGTGGCAGGTGACGTGGCAAGTGACAATCCGCAACGTGTGGCAGGTGACGTGGCAAGTGACAATCCGCAACGTGTGGCAGGTGACGTGGCAAGTGACAATCCGCAACGTGTGGCAGGTGACGTGGCAAGTGACAATACGCAACGTGGGGCAGGTGACGTGGCAAGTGACAATACGCAACATGTGGCAGGTGACGTGGCAAGTGACAATACGCAACGTGTGGCAGGTGACGTGGCAAGTGAGAACCCGCAACATGTGGCAAGTGACAATCCGCAACATGTGGCAGGTGACAATCTGCGGATTGTCACTTGCCTGCCACCAGATGCAGATTGTCACCTGCCACATGTTGCGGATTGTCACTTGCCACATGTTGCGGGTTCTCACTTGCCAAGTCACCTGCCACACGTTGCGTATTGTCACTTGCAACGTCACCTGCCACACGTTGCGTATTGTCACTTGCCACGTCACCTGCCCCACGTTGCGTATTGTCACTTGCCACGTCACCTGCCACACGTTGCGGATTGTCACTTGCCACGTCACCTGCCACACATTGCGGATTGTCACTTGCCTGCCACCAGATGCAATGTGTGGCAGGTTACGTGGCAAGTGACAATCTGCAACGTGTGGCAGGTGACGTGGCAAGTGACAATACGCAACATGTGGCAGGTGACAATCTGCATCTGGTGGCAGGCAAGTGACAATCCGCAATGTGTGGCAAGCGATGTAATTTTATATTACAATGTAATAATAGAAATAATGCGCTTCAATCATCCTGACACCATAACAACCATGGTACCGGTATGATTGAAGCGCCAACACCAGCCATTTGTTGGAAGTACCAATAAATATAGCCTTATTGATAATTTGCATTTTTATTCTCGTGCGTGATTGTGTAGACAGGGCCCCACTGCACTGTATTGCCCGGGGGGCCTATAATGCTCTTAAGATGGCACTGCTCCCTTCCAGCCCAGCCCTCTTAACTACAAGAAAATACATGTGTTTATGTGTCTAAGATTTACCCATAATCCCATGTTTTTCTCACACAGATAAAAAGGGAGAATGAGAATCTGCTGCTGTTGAAAAGGTACTGTTATAATCAAGCTAAATTATATATTTATATGCTATATGTTATACCATAATAATTTATTATTTATCTATTCACTGTGAAATTACTGGTTTGAGTTCTAATTTCAAACTTTAGTAATTTCTCCGTTAAACCACCTGCTTGAGTACAGTTTTTGAAAATGTAGTAAATTACCTTAAAAACAATATATAATGATTATTTGTATATTATTGTAATTAACCTCTTGCCACCCAGGCCAATTTTGACACTTCTCTCCTATATGTAATAATCATTTGTTTTTTGCTAGAAAATTACTCAGAACCCTCAAACATTATATATATCGTTTTAGCAGACGAATAAAACGGTAGTCATTGCAACTTTATGTTACACTGTATTTGCACAGCAATTTATCAAACACATTTTTGTTTGTTTTTTAAACTTTCATGAATATATAAAAAAAAAAAAAAAAAGCACTAAAGATAACCCAATTTTTTGGTATAACGTGAAAGATGTTACGCCAAGTAAATCGATACCTAACATGTCACGCTTTTAAATTGCGCAGACTCGTGGAATGGCGCCAAACTTCAGTACTTAAAAATCTCCATAGGCGACGCTTACATTTTTTTTTTTTTTACAGATTGCATGTTTAGCGTTACAGAGGAGGTCTAGTGCTAGAATTATTGCTCTCGCTCTAACGTTCACGGCGTATGTAACCTGTGTGTATCTGTCTCTATACTAGCCAGTGCCTACCCAGCCGCTGACCTCACCGCACGTTCCTGATATACTTATGGTTGCTATATTCTGGTTGCAGTAGTTCCTATGCTCAGAATTACTTTAATTACTTTAATTATATTACTGGTTAATTTCCAAGGAAGGTAAACACCTCTGTTCAAAGAGGCCCTGTCCTAGGTGGAGGCACTGCCAACTTTATTATTAAACCCACTCTTGCTCGTAGAGGAATAAGAGGTTCTGGTTCTCTTATTTACCTATCCTGTATTGGGAGGGTCATTTTTCATAACCCCCCCCCCCCCACACACAAAAAAAAGGCTACACCTGCATTGGAAGGGAAGTGATGGGTCCCCTGTCACTCTGCATTATGCAATGCCAAAAGTAAACTAGGGCATGTGAACAGACCATATGAACTGCAAGTACTAACTCCTTCCACTAATCCCTAATAAGTACCATTATTTTTAATAAAATGGCAAATATTAATTCTCAAAGCTATCTGTGAATATAGACTTATTCAGTGAGTAATGCCAATCACAATGCTGAAGTACAAAGTACAATAACCCATAACAAGATTTCAATTTGCAGCAATCAGATACACGTCTAGTTTGTTACAATGACTTACAACACTGATCTCTTACATATTTAAATATATTTAAACATATTTGAATATTTAAATACCTGAGCAACTGTTTTGTCAGTATTTTCCTTTGTCACGCTAAGCTGGAAGCCAAATATAAATGTAATATCCAATAAACAAATCTGTGAAAAAGTCACTTTTATTTTTGCTGTACTTAAAGAGGGTAAAGTGAAGGAAAGACCACTAGAGAGCGCTGTAACACAGTAAGAATTCTCTTATGTCCCAGTTGGCCCAAAGCCTCCCAGACATTAAAAATATATTCCATTTACAACACAGAGCAAGCTACATATTATTAAATAACAGGATTCAAATGTTTTGGTATTTAGTGGTATGCCTCTCGTATAACTAAAGCTTCAGATTCATTCTTTGCAGTAACACACAAAATGATGCAACTGTTTTACCTGGGTTAATCAGCAGTACTATTATCTATATAAAAAAAAAATGAAGTTCAGTGTTTGTTCTAGGATGTCTGTTTTATAACAAACTGTCTCTATACCATAGCAGAGTATTTTGCTTCCACTGCGCTTTCTGTTCTTTGTAAATAGAAAAAACAATATCAGTTTCCGCTACTGCAAGCAAACTCAGATGTAAACACCATTAATTACGCTACCAGACATAAAGTAATTTGATAAACACAGCTATCTCATTAAAGTCCCGCGTGAATTCTGAATGGCATATTTAGAAAAAGCTGATCTTTCAGGTCAATAGAAATAAAAGACCGTAATATTTATTTCTCGGCTTGTTCAATTTTGATATCATAAAATCAAAAATTCCTCTGTACAGCTTTACTGGCTATTCAAATAGTAATGCAAACAATAATCATTCGCTGTTTACCAGGGCAACCAGATGGTAGTAGTTATGCTAATAAAAGCTGATCTGTGATTGGTCTCTGTTGGTTACTACACAACATTGCACCTTACAACATTTTAATATGAATGTATCATTAGTGATAGCCATAAGAACATCACAATTGTATAGTGTATTGGTTGCAACATAAATGAACTGGAATGATAATCTAAATGTAATAATGGTTAGCAGTACTTATTTATTTATGAAGGGCAATATAAAGTATTTTTCATTGAATAGTGTATTAAACTGGAACAAACACTCCTAATTTTTCTTTTATCTTATTCAATATAATCGGTGCTGCACTTATCCTTCCTGATCTTTCTATCTGCAGCCATTAAATTGCATACGTCAGTGGTATAATGGTTTAGTTAAGAGGTGGACAAATTAATAAGGAATTCAGGAATCAGTCTGTCCAATCCAGGGGCCAGCAGAATTTTATTTATTTTTTTAGGTGCTAGCTCTATTGACAAGAGAAACCCTCAAAAGTTTGGCGCCAAATGTAATATCTAAAGAGCATTGGCTACCTGGGTCCTGGGATTGCCCGGCCCTAGTTTAAATTGATGATGCTCAATCACCTAATATATAACTATTCTATAATATCCACAGTCTCGTCATGCATGGGCATCCGCAAGGGGGGAGGCAAGTGCCCCCCCCTGGAATCAGGGATCGACAAGGTGTCCGCTTCTCCCCTGCTTGGCCCACCAGAGGCAGCAGTGCTGTGACACAGGGGAGAGGTGAGCTGTGGGTCGTAAGAGTGTTTCCCCGCCCCCCTTTCTCCTGCCCGCAGTGCAGGAGAAGAGAGAGCTTCCTGTCCACGCTTTTTCTCTTCCCACTGGCCACAGCGGAGGGGCTAGGGGACAAGAGGAGCCACATGAAGCACTATGGACAAGGCTCCACCCCTCTGTACTCGGTTCCTCCCCCGGGAGCTCATAGTGTGTCCGGTGTCTGGAGATGTACCCTGCTGTGTCCCCTCTCTGGAGCCCAACACCAAGTAAATAACACAGAAGGCCACAAGCAGCACTATAGACAAGATAGAAAGGCTCCGCCCCATGCACTCAGTTCCTCCCCCAGGATGGGGGTGCGGTCCCCTGCCGTGTCCCCTTTCTGGGGCCCAACACAAGTAAGTGTCCCCGGACAGGGGAGTCCACCTCATTCTGTGTGTTCCTGTGACTCATCCTACAACTTCCATCCCATTCCAAACCATTCCCTCTGCACGCACAACAAACAGAACAGACAGGAAATCTACCACCAGTACTGGAGGGGGGAGTCTGGAGGGTTGGTGTGACTGATCGATTGTTATAGAGTCTGATGGTTGTTCAGATTATAATTGGCCGTGCATGGTCGGTGTGGTCAGTCTTCATACAAGGAATGCGTCAGGCTGCGTTTTTTTTTTTTTTGCAATGCAACACACACAAATGTATGTAAACACAATGCTTGTGATCACAGGTCTTTGGAAAAAATTGTAAGTAAAAGGTGAATAATAAAAACACATCTGAATTCATGCAAAAATGCAACATGGCACATTGCAAAACACACGCAAATGTAATGGCGTTTTTCATTGCATTCGCGGCTAAGCCCCTTCCCTTCATAAAGTTTTTAAAAAAGGGGCGGAGCACGGTGACCTCAAATTTTTGCCCCCCCCCAAAAAAAAGTTCTGCGCACGCCCATGTCTTTGTGCAATATTTTCTTACAAACCAACAAGCAAATGCACACTTCACTAACTGGGTACAACATATGTACATTCAGGGACTGAATTCAGAAAGCAAAATTTCCAGAGTAATAAAAACACAGCTGTCATTTGTTAAACCTGACCTTGGACTGTACTGTAGGCATCTTCAGATGCCTGCATGCTTTTTAACTTTATTTCTAGAATACCCTAAAACACTCATAGAACTTTATTATTCAATTTACAACCAGATATTAAAAAAAAATCAAGCATTGGCACTCTTTTATGTCTACTCCTTCCTATTGGCTACTAAATATGGTAGGCAGTCTCACTGGTCAATATGGAGATACAGGGGCAAAGGGAATCATGGCAGTGCTCAACCTTACAAACTTTGCATTGAACATTCATACAGAGCACCCTAGGTTTTAGGGCAGTAGGGTCACTTTAAAATGGGCGGAAACAATGTGCAGGCACTTAAAGGGTTTCTGTTAAAGAGGCCAAGGCCAATTTGACCATATTTGACTTCAACAAAGTTAACTTAAAAGTGGGTCTTTGGCAAAGCTGTGTAACTAAAAACTGATCATATGATGGAAAAAGATAGTATTGTGAAAAGTGGAAACAGCAAATCAAAACCATGAGTAGATTCTAGATGCCCCTTCTGAATCTTTATTGAACAATAAGGTAATCCAGAAAAAAAGAGGTGGTGGGAAGCCTTATTTCTACACGAAAAAGGTTCAGTCCTGGTCCTCGTAAAGTATTTTTTGTAGAAGGCATAGGAGATTGGAGTTTCTACTTTCATCATTGCAACCAGTATATAAGTGCATGCACTGAGCAAATTGCCAACAACACTAACGAATATAGTAGGCTACAAAGGCAGATAATGTGGATGTCAGCTATTTAAGTACAGAATTCTGGCAACTCAAGTGGCTACATTAAAAGGATGTCAAGGACAACTTCTAAAAGCACAACTCTGAATGTAAACCAGCATAAGGAAATTTGTTTTATACCTAACTGCAACCAGCTCTGTATTAGGTTGGTTCTGTATTGTATTATACTGTTGTCTCAACTGCTCGATAAAGTTGATCGCGTGTAACATTACTATTGTTCTTTGAATGTTTGTCACAGTGGGCATTATGGATGCTTAGTATTGGAATTTTGGCCTATTATTTAACTAAGGGATTCCGCTTATAATGTACCCTCTCCAAATCCCAGTAACCAATTGTTTGCTCATATTCTTATTCACAAGGTTTCAGGTGCAAACATTTAATTAATGTTTTATCCTACACTCAGCAAATAATGTCCCTGACTAAGCTTTGTAAAACTGAAATGTCCATGCAACATTAAACCTTATAAATTGTCCATAAAACTTTATTCTTTAAGTTTAATGCAGAGTTTCTATGCCAAACAGAAGGTTCACTTTTTTGCAAGCCCCCTGCCCCCAACACAAATGGCTTTAAAAAGCCATTTGTAAACAAACTACTAGCCTCAAGCCCTAGCTTGCGGCGCTCCTGGGAGGCACAGGTGACATCTACCCCTCACCTGTGCCTCCGGGCATAGCTGGGAGCTTAAAATCCCATGAGAATGCACTGTTGCAATGGGCTGGAGTGCATTTCAAGCTCCCCGCTCTACAGAAAGGCACAATGGTGTCACTCATACCTCCTGGAAGTGCTGGAGGCTGGGGCTATGGTAAGTATTTGATGTGAATCACAGAGGGGAAGATGGGGAAGTGTAGATCAACATCTTGTGTCTCTACTCATGCCAGAAATGTATCCATTTTGAGAGAAGCAGAAACAGATCTCAGGCGAGAACATGTGTACAAAAACTCCTTGTGCATTTGACAAATGTCGTTCGAAAATGTCACTTGCTTGTAACATTCAATTTTAAAATTAAAGTAATTTCGGATTAAAAACCACATACACTTTCCGAAAATTCCTTTGATCGAGAAAAGTTTTCTTTTGTGCTCTTCCATATTTTCCCATCACTATGGTCAAAAAACGAATGTCAATTTGACCCCACTAACGATTAGAAAATCAAACAAACATTCTTAAAGTGGTTGTAAACCCGATAAATGTTTTTTTTTTTTTCATAACCACCTGTAAGAGAAATGCATAATGAGCTAATATGACTAGCATAATAGCTCATTATGCATCACTTACCTTAGATCGGGGCCCCCGAAGCCGTCCTCGTCTCCCTCTTCAGCCGCATCCATCGCTGCAGCGATAGCCGGAAGGTTACTTCCGGGTATCGCCGCACCAACCAATCACAGCGCCGCTCCGGTGCTGTGATTGGCTGGAGCGGCGGAGACGTCACTCTGCGCATGCGCGCGAGAGCCGTCACATTCGGCTATGCCCAGCGATTGCTGGGAAGTAGCCGATTTTGTGAATGGGATTAACGCCATGAATGCGCCGTTGTCTACGGCGCGCATGCGCCGTAGACAGCGGCGCCTGTCATTTAACTAAATATCTCCTAAACCGTGTAGGTTTAGGAGATATTTCTTGAAAAACAAAAAACCCCCTCAGAGGTGGGACTTTGAAAGTGACTGCAAAACACACAAAGTATATTGAAATTGTATAGATTTAATAAATAAGTACAAAAAGGACAAATGAATATAAATCACATGAATTGTGTACAAGTCCAGAAAATTGGTTGCGTGGGTAAGGAGAAAAATTGAAACATTGATAGTCAAACCCGACAGCTGTTTCGGTTACGCCCTTCTTCGGGGGAATTGTAGACATACAGTTCAATAAGACAGACAAACTCTGTTGAATACATAATATAGTACAGATAAATATCACGATGTATGCATATACATACATTACAAACAGTCATATAAAAAAATATATATATTAAATAAATATATGCTTACAGTAATCTATCCAAAGAGAAATTAATATTTGGTGCACCGGGGGACCACATGCACGGCAGTAAATGTGGGGTGAAAAAAGAGAACACCCCACCAATGAGGGGGCTCCAAGATCGATGGGGTCCAATATCCCAACAACGGGGGTCCCCAGGCGACGACACGCAGACAGGCCAGAGAGAGACCAAGGAATCCGGTAAGGTAATTATCTAAAAGACAAATTTATGAAGGGTGGGAGGCAAAAGGGGGAAATCACATTAGTGAGTCCCTAATATGTAGTAAAGTCCCCCCATAGACCCCAGCCCTATAGACCCTAACTTAAGTCCCATATATAGATAGTGTGAATTCATCCATTACATGTATAATGTGTGTCCAAGGAAACCTACCAGTATGGAAAAGTATTCCAGATCAGGGAGGTGTCTGGTGGAAACTTGAAACGGCTTCAAAAGTAGAGGGAGTCCTCAATACAAAAATTGCATCCAATATGCACTATTGTAGTGATGAAGCAAATATGTGCATCGTTTCAATCTGATTTAAATCCAGAGAATCTAAAGGGTAATATGGATGGAAAAACAGGGGACAATAGGTAGATATAGCATTAAATTTGTCCAAGGTAAATAAACAAAATACAAAGTTTCAAGGAACTGTCCTATAAGAGTTTACCTGTAGGGATCCCGGGTGTCCCAATGATCGCTGCGTGAGGTACCTCGTGTGGACTCCGACTGGTCCTTGAGAGCTTTAAATGGTGTCTCAAAGACATCTGCGCATGCGTCAGAAAGCGCCGGTAAACGACGCAGACGTAGTGACGTCAGTGCGCTATCCGTCGCGTACCTATGACGCTCCGGACGGGCACATAAAGAAATAGACGTTAATGAACAGGAATGTGAGATGTCTCTCTATGCAGAGAGTGTGCCGCAGTATGTCTGAAAGGAACACATAGGTATAGCTGTATAATCCCTGCCATTCCGTGCCAAAGAGAGTACCCGTGTATATAATGAGACCCGACAGCAGGGAGGAGGAAGAAGAAGGATTGATATTATTATAAATATACTAGGAGTTATGTATCTCTATATTATATTGAAACTCCATGTTATCCAAAATTTTACTTTAAATAAACTCTTCAATCTAAATATAAATTATATATTGAAAGTTATTAGAAATAAAAAAGTAAAGATGTAAAAAAATGGAAAGAAGAGAATTAAATAATAATAGTCAGTCATAATTCAAAGAGAATTGGAGCAATATCATTCATTGTTTACATGGAAAATGATATTTACATTCATATTCCATGGAGAAATTGTATATCGACTATAACATTATATCTATTAGAAATTGCATAACAATAATAATCAAATAGATGAAAGCCTCCCTCTGATACAATGGATGTTTGTTAATATAGTAAAAAGGCACATATAGGGCAGGCAGGTTCCCAGTGTCGAATCCAGAGGTTAGAGTCGCCAATAGGGGGCCCCCCGCGCGGCATCCGCCCAAAGACCGTCCCAAGTGGCGGTAATTGGCAGATGACGCGCGCCGACGCATAAATGCAAATAAATGCATAAAAAGGGGGGTAAAAGAGGCCAATCCCCCCAGAAAGAAAAAAGGGGGGGGGGGAAAACCTGGCGGCCCAACTCACCCCCTGTGTGCGCCGTGTGAGGAACAATGAGCCCACTGGGAGCCCCAAACTGACGTATGCATGCGGGTCACCGGTACATCAAAAGGAGATAAAAATAAATATAAATAAAAAGTGGGGGAAATCTGGGGGAGAGAAAGGGGAGAGGGGAAAAAAAAAAAAAAAAAGGGGGGAGTCCATTGATGGTAGGAGATACATTGTCTCACCTGTACTTCTATTCTTCCCACCCCCCTGAGGAGAAACCCTCAAGAAAAGGACGATAACTTATAAGATCGTTCAATCCTGGAGGCATGGTGGCATTTAGGGTAAAGATCCATCTAGTCTCTCTTTGTAGGAGAGTTCTGTTCCAATCTCCTCCTCTGTTGCTGGGGTGTACCCTGTCCAGAATTAAGAATTTTATTCTGGGAATTCTACTATTATGGATATCTTTTATATGGCGTCCAAGGGGAAGGTCTGGGTCACATTTCTTCATACAGGTGATATGTCTAGCCGCTCTCTTGAAGAATGGCTGTTTGGTTTTGCCAATGTAGAATGATCCACACTGGCATGTGAGTAGATAAACTACTCCTTCCGTTTTGCAGTTCGCAAAATGAATGGGTTTGAAGATTTTGCCATTAGGTAGTGATGCTTTTTCATCAATGTTCATATATTGGCATAAATTGCAACCTCCACATCGATATGTGCCAGGTCGCCTACATGGGTCAACCCGGAATTCACCCGTGTATTCACTCTGTATTAGGTTATCCTTTATTGAATCTGCCTTCCGATAGGTAATTGCCGGTTGAGCCGGCACAAAGGAGGCTAGAGAGGGATCGATCTGCAAAAGATGCCAGTATTTGGAAATAATTTTTCTAATCTGTTTGCTTTGTCTATTAAATTTGGTAATAATCCGTATAGTATTAGAATCAAAATTGTCGGGTTTGATGCTGGGTTGTTTTTTTGTTAGAAGTTGATCCCTAGATTTTAGGGTAGCCCTTCTAAAAGATTTTTTAAGGCTATTAAGAGAGTAGCCTCGTATCAAAAGGCGGTCTCTGAGGGCATTTGCTTCATTCTGAAACGTAGCATCATTCGTACAGTTTCGGCGTAGCCGTAAATATTGTCCGTATGGAATTGATTTTACTAACGATGTAGGATGTGCACTCCCCGCATGTAGTATAGAATTGCATGCTGTATCTTTGCGATATAGTGCACTTGTTAGTTTACCATTTGTGTCCTTAAGTATAGTGATATCTAAAAAATTAACGGACGTCTCACTATACGTCATGGTGAATGTAAGGTTGTAGGAGTTATCATTCATAGCATCCAAGCAGGACAACAATAGTTCTGGAGTGCCTATCCAGACGATAAAGATATCGTCGATGTAACGACTCCAGTTGACAATATATTCAGTCATAGGCAAAAGGCTCTCTTCAGATAGAAAATTCTGTTCCCACTCCCCCAGATACAGGTTAGCGTAGGATGGGGCGCAGCAAGTTCCCATTGCCACGCCCTGTATCTGGAGGTAGTGGGACCCATCAAACGAAAAGGCATTGCAGGTAAGAATATGTTCAAGAGCAGAAAGCAAAAATAAATCGAAAGAACGATTATCACGATGCGATTGGGATAAGATATGTCTGATTACCCCAATGCCCCGCTGGTGGGGGATGGAGCTATATAGGGCTTCTACATCAACAGCCACCAGCAGGGCATTGGGGGGCACAGACATCTCATCCAATTGATTGAGTAAATGCATTGTATCTTTCACAAAAGAAGGCAAGTTGTTCACGTAAGGACGAATTTGTTCATCTATGAACTTACTAAGGTTCTCCGTGATGCTACCACATCCCGATACGATGGGGCGGCCTGGTGGCATAGTTTGATTTTTGTGCACCTTAGGAAGACTATAGAAAGTCGGGATTCTGGGATGAAGAGTTCTGATAAAGTTCCAAATCTGCAGATCGATTGTCCTGTTCGTATAGGCCCCATCGATCAGTATATAGAAGGCATCATTGAATTTCCCAATCATGGTTCTTGAGATTTTTCTATACCAATCACTGTTGTTTAGTATTTTTAAACACATCTCCTTGTATTGGAGATTCCCCATGATCACAATATTGCCCCCTTTATCTGCCGGTTTTATTGTCAGATGAATCTGTTTAGTCAGATTCTCAAGGGCCTTTTTTTCACCTTCAGTTAAATTAGATGATGTTTCACCCTTGCGGTTGATATTAAGCTTCTTAATGTCATTGGTTGTCATAGTCAGAAAGGCTCCCAGGTTGATATTGGTACCTATCACAGGAAATTTATCGGATTTCTTTTTTAAAGAAGATTGTATCTTCGGTAAGGTGACCTTTTTCTTGTTAGTCGTGGGTAATACATCGCATGTCAATAGACTATCCAAGTCAATCCTGTCTATAAGATCTGTATTTACATTATCCGTGGATAGATCAACCAGGGTCTGTACATCATGTTCATGTTGAATTGCAGTTTTATCTTTTTCTCTTACTTTAGTAGAGACTTCCGTTTTGGTATACATGCTTTTCAATAACAGTTTCCTAGAAAATAACTGCAAGTCCTTAATTACCTCAAATTTGTCCAAATCTGAACTTGGACAGAAATTCAAACCCCTGGATAGAACAGATCTCTCATCATCTGATAGTATATAATCAGATAGATTGATAATATTCAACCTATCACTACTCGTTTTGTGGCTCTTTAGCTATGATGTCATGTTGGATAAATCAATATTCATCTCTGCCAAAGGTTCGGTCACCTCTGATACATTGTTATGGGGAAATAAAATTCCCGATGTGGGTTGTTCCAGCGGCCCACCACGTGGTCCTGTTGTCTTTATATTAAAAGTCCCGTTTTGGGGAGGAATGGGCATTACTTCCAACATGCGTTTTTTTGTCTGTCCCTTGTTGGGTGATTTCCATTTGTTCTTGAGTGGTTTTTTCTTATCTGTGACCGAACGCTGGGAGGATGAGGAGAGTGAAGAATTGAGAGAAGCATTGGAGCCCCTCTCAGCAGTTGCACCCCTTGTTTTAATGAATTTGGGGCGCGTGCGTGGGTTATTATTCCTTTGCCAATGGTATGCTTTTGATTCCTTAAAGGCAATCTTATCTCTCCAGAATTTTTGTTCTTTAGCCGGCAGGACATTACCAGCCAGCAAATCAAGATGGATTTTTATGCTCTCTTCTAGAGTTTTATAGTTATCAAGATTTTCGCATGGTTTGAGCTGTATATACACATTTTCAATGTCTGTATTTAGAATCGTAACTCTTCTAGAATATTCTTCCATTAAAAGCCTCATCATAGTGAGGCTACATTGTTGCAGGTTTTTTTCCCACTGTTTTTTGAAAGATTCGTCAATATTATCAAAGGTTGGGAAGATCTGAATGCGTAAACCCAACGGGTTCAGATCTTCCCTAATGTATTGTTCAAAACCCTCAATATGCCATATTAATTGTGCCTTCTTTTCCACCAACTTAGATAATTGGGAAAATAATGCTGACATTTCAGAAGTTTGAGCTTCCTTTTTTGCTTGCTCTCTGTATCTAGACATATGTCCCTCAAAGTCCTTAGATTTGAACATAATGTATAATAGGCACAAAGAGACTAGAAAAATATATATAATGTGGAGGTAATCCAATGATGATACCAACAAAAAGGGGGGGAGGGGGAAGTGAAGGGAGGGGAACTAATAAATTATATAAGCAAAATAAATTCAATATGACATCAACAGGAAATTATGTCTTTTAAATCTCCAATAAATTGTACAAAAAATTATCAATACATATATGTACATACATACCTATGCATGCAAGCATGTACATGTATGTATATAAGGATAGAACAAACCCGCAGATGTCAGAAAAAATGGGGGGTATGGGTATTTGCTACCCGGTTGTATAGGAGACAAAAGGGAACTGACATCTGCAAGATTGTATTGGTTTAACAGTCATCACATCCCAAAAATTAAGTGAAAAACAAAAAACCCCCTCAGAGGTGGGACTTTGAAAGTGACTGCAAAACACACAAAGTATATTGAAATTGTATAGATTTAATAAATAAGTACAAAAAGGACAAATGAATATAAATCACATGAATTGTGTACAAGTCCAGAAAATTGGTTGCGTGGGTAAGGAGAAAAATTGAAACATTGATAGTCAAACCCGACAGCTGTTTCGGTTACGCCCTTCTTCGGGGGAATTGTAGACATACAGTTCAATAAGACAGACAAACTCTGTTGAATACATAATATAGTACAGATAAATATCACGATGTATGCATATACATACATTACAAACAGTCATATAAAAAAATATATATATTAAATAAATATATGCTTACAGTAATCTATCCAAAGAGAAATTAATATTTGGTGCACCGGGGGACCACATGCACGGCAGTAAATGTGGGGTGAAAAAAGAGAACACCCCACCAATGAGGGGGCTCCAAGATCGATGGGGTCCAATATCCCAACAACGGGGGTCCCCAGGCGACGACACGCAGACAGGCCAGAGAGAGACCAAGGAATCCGGTAAGGTAATTATCTAAAAGACAAATTTATGAAGGGTGGGAGGCAAAAGGGGGAAATCACATTAGTGAGTCCCTAATATGTAGTAAAGTCCCCCCATAGACCCCAGCCCTATAGACCCTAACTTAAGTCCCATATATAGATAGTGTGAATTCATCCATTACATGTATAATGTGTGTCCAAGGAAACCTACCAGTATGGAAAAGTATTCCAGATCAGGGAGGTGTCTGGTGGAAACTTGAAACGGCTTCAAAAGTAGAGGGAGTCCTCAATACAAAAATTGCATCCAATATGCACTATTGTAGTGATGAAGCAAATATGTGCATCGTTTCAATCTGATTTAAATCCAGAGAATCTAAAGGGTAATATGGATGGAAAAACAGGGGACAATAGGTAGATATAGCATTAAATTTGTCCAAGGTAAATAAACAAAATACAAAGTTTCAAGGAACTGTCCTATAAGAGTTTACCTGTAGGGATCCCGGGTGTCCCAATGATCGCTGCGTGAGGTACCTCGTGTGGACTCCGACTGGTCCTTGAGAGCTTTAAATGGTGTCTCAAAGACATCTGCGCATGCGTCAGAAAGCGCCGGTAAACGACGCAGACGTAGTGACGTCAGTGCGCTATCCGTCGCGTACCTATGACGCTCCGGACGGGCACATAAAGAAATAGACGTTAATGAACAGGAATGTGAGATGTCTCTCTATGCAGAGAGTGTGCCGCAGTATGTCTGAAAGGAACACATAGGTATAGCTGTATAATCCCTGCCATTCCGTGCCAAAGAGAGTACCCGTGTATATAATGAGACCCGACAGCAGGGAGGAGGAAGAAGAAGGATTGATATTATTATAAATATACTAGGAGTTATGTATCTCTATATTATATTGAAACTCCATGTTATCCAAAATTTTACTTTAAATAAACTCTTCAATCTAAATATAAATTATATATTGAAAGTTATTAGAAATAAAAAAGTAAAGATGTAAAAAAATGGAAAGAAGAGAATTAAATAATAATAGTCAGTCATAATTCAAAGAGAATTGGAGCAATATCATTCATTGTTTACATGGAAAATGATATTTACATTCATATTCCATGGAGAAATTGTATATCGACTATAACATTATATCTATTAGAAATTGCATAACAATAATAATCAAATAGATGAAAGCCTCCCTCTGATACAATGGATGTTTGTTAATATAGTAAAAAGGCACATATAGGGCAGGCAGGTTCCCAGTGTCGAATCCAGAGGTTAGAGTCGCCAATAGGGGGCCCCCCGCGCGGCATCCGCCCAAAGACCGTCCCAAGTGGCGGTAATTGGCAGATGACGCGCGCCGACGCATAAATGCAAATAAATGCATAAAAAGGGGGGTAAAAGAGGCCAATCCCCCCAGAAAGAAAAAAGGGGGGGGGGAAAAACCTGGCGGCCCAACTCACCCCCTGTGTGCGCCGTGTGAGGAACAATGAGCCCACTGGGAGCCCCAAACTGACGTATGCATGCGGGTCACCGGTACATCAAAAGGAGATAAAAATAAATATAAATAAAAAGTGGGGGAAATCTGGGGGAGAGAAAGGGGAGAGGGGAAAAAAAAAAAAAAAAAAAAGGGGGGAGTCCATTGATGGTAGGAGATACATTGTCTCACCTGTACTTCTATTCTTCCCACCCCCCTGAGGAGAAACCCTCAAGAAAAGGACGATAACTTATAAGATCGTTCAATCCTGGAGGCATGGTGGCATTTAGGGTAAAGATCCATCTAGTCTCTCTTTGTAGGAGAGTTCTGTTCCAATCTCCTCCTCTGTTGCTGGGGTGTACCCTGTCCAGAATTAAGAATTTTATTCTGGGAATTCTACTATTATGGATATCTTTTATATGGCGTCCAAGGGGAAGGTCTGGGTCACATTTCTTCATACAGGTGATATGTCTAGCCGCTCTCTTGAAGAATGGCTGTTTGGTTTTGCCAATGTAGAATGATCCACATTGGCATGTGAGTAGATAAACTACTCCTTCCGTTTTGCAGTTCGCAAAATGAATGGGTTTGAAGATTTTGCCATTAGGTAGTGATGCTTTTTCATCAATGTTCATATATTGGCATAAATTGCAACCTCCACATCGATATGTGCCAGGTCGCCTACATGGGTCAACCCGGAATTCACCCGTGTATTCACTCTGTATTAGGTTATCCTTTATTGAATCTGCCTTCCGATAGGTAATTGCCGGTTGAGCCGGCACAAAGGAGGCTAGAGAGGGATCGATCTGCAAAAGATGCCAGTATTTGGAAATAATTTTTCTAATCTGTTCGCTTTGTCTATTAAATTTGGTAATAATCCGTATAGTATTAGAATCAAAATTGTCGGGTTTGATGCTGGGTTGTTTTTTTGTTAGAAGTTGATCCCTAGATTTTAGGGTAGCCCTTCTAAAAGATTTTTTAAGGCTATTAAGAGAGTAGCCTCGTATCAAAAGGCGGTCTCTGAGGGCATTTGCTTCATTCTGAAACGTAGCATCATTCGTACAGTTTCGGCGTAGCCGTAAATATTGTCCGTATGGAATTGATTTTACTAACGATGTAGGATGTGCACTCCCCGCATGTAGTATAGAATTGCATGCTGTATCTTTGCGATATAGTGCACTTGTTAGTTTACCATTTGTGTCCTTAAGTATAGTGATATCTAAAAAATTAACGGACGTCTCACTATACGTCATGGTGAATGTAAGGTTGTAGGAGTTATCATTCATAGCATCCAAGCAGGACAACAATAGTTCTGGAGTGCCTATCCAGACGATAAAGATATCGTCGATGTAACGACTCCAGTTGACAATATATTCAGTCATAGGCAAAAGGCTCTCTTCAGATAGAAAATTCTGTTCCCACTCCCCCAGATACAGGTTAGCGTAGGATGGGGCGCAGCAAGTCCCCATTGCCACGCCCTGTATCTGGAGGTAGTGGGACCCATCAAACGAAAAGGCATTGCAGGTAAGAATATGTTCAAGAGCAGAAAGCAAAAATAAATCGAAAGAACGATTATCACGATGCGATTGGGATAAGATATGTCTGATTACCCCAATGCCCCGCTGGTGGGGGATGGAGCTATATAGGGCTTCTACATCAACAGCCACCAGCAGGGCATTGGGGGGCACAGACATCTCATCCAATTGATTGAGTAAATGCATTGTATCTTTCACAAAAGAAGGCAAGTTGTTCACGTAAGGACGAATTTGTTCATCTATGAACTTACTAAGGTTCTCCGTGATGCTACCACATCCCGATACGATGGGGCGGCCTGGTGGCATAGTTTGATTTTTGTGCACCTTAGGAAGAGATATTTCTTGCACCTACAGGTAAGCCTTAATCTAGGCTTACCTGTAAGTGCAAGTTGAAAAAGTGGGTTTACAACCACTTTAAAACAAAAATGGATACACGTATGGCCAGCATTAAGCCTAGTACACACAATGAGAATATCGGACGATTGCTCGTCAATTTATTTTGCATGCTAGTCTCATTTGGAAAACCAATAGGTTACTAAAGTTACAAAAAGTCTCGTAAGACAGAATACAAGTGATGTAATGTATTGCATTGTAAAGTATTATTTTGTTTCACAAGCATGCGTAGTCTTGGTCACTCGATTTTTTCCATACAAATACTATACTAAATACCCAAAAGCGTGATCGGCTGTCATGATAGGCTCTTGAAAGCTGTGTACTAACTAGTCTCATTGTGTGTACTAGGCATTAGGGAAAGGGAACAGCTATAATGCTGGGTGGTGGTTTGAGACACCCATATGCAGTCTGCAAAACCCAAGCTATTTGACCTATTTGTCCCAGCTCACTTGTGCCTGTGATCCACCAATTCTAATTGAGGGGATCTTCAGTCGGGCATGCAAGCAATGGAGGTCAGAATAGATGGGGTTTGCGTGACCAGATATAGGAGCCACTAACACCCAGGCGTTGAACAGGTTTCTGTGGCTGAGTCTCTGTAGTAGATGGCAGCAGGAGTGCAGCAACATGCTGTGTACATTCCAGATGGAAAAGCAGGCGTCATCCAGGAGGAGTGACACAGATATCTCACCCTCCTGGGCCTAAGTTTGGATAGAAGGAGAACAACTGCCAATTTTGAATTGCTTGTGCAGATAAACATTAAATGCAAACCAAGGAAACTGCTAGATAGCCCAGAACTATAGACAGACAGTCTTAACTTGATAGAAGCGTCAGAGAAAAAAAAAGGAAAGTACTTCTCCAGAGAAGAACAGGTCAATCACCTAAAGACAACTGGAGCCTCTCAAAGTAGGTGGAGTTATATAGAGCACTTTGTGGGCAGCCCTAGCAATTTTTTTTTTCCAGTGTCCAATCACCTGAAGGTAGCTGCATATACACATGGCTTAGAAATCAATGGCTTGTGTCCTGTACTGTACAATGAGGATAACCAAGCCTTACTTTTTGGCATGGAAGGTCCATCTATATTTTGGGAAAACAGCCAAATACACTACTGAAATACATACCGCTATATTGTATATAGACAGTTTAACCACTTGCCTGCAGGACTAATGCCGCGTACACACGACCGCTTTTCATGACGTGAAAAATGCAATTTTTTAAATTGGTCATTAAAAACGTGTGTGTGTAGGCTCCAGAGCATTTTTAATGACGTGAAAAATGGCCTGAAAAAAATTAGAACCTGCTCAATTTTTTCACGTTGTTTTTCACGTCGTTCTTTTTAACGTTGTGAAAAACGGTAGTGTGTATGCTTTTACGAAGGGAAAAAAACACGCATGCTCAGAATTAAGTATGAGACAGGAGCGCTCGTTCTGGTAAAACTAGCGTTTGTAATTGAGATAGCACATTCGTCACGCTGTAACGGACTGAAAAGCACGAAGACTGAAAAGCGCGAATCGTCTCTCACCAAACTTTATTAACACAAGGATCAGCAAAAACGTCCCAAAGGGTGGCACCATTCGAATGGAACTTCCCCTTTATAGTGCCGTCGTATGTGTTGTACGTCACCGCGCTTTGCTCAAGCATTTTTTTTCACGATAGTGTGTAGACAAGGCAGGCTTGAGAAGAATCACGTCGAGAAAAACTTTGTTTTTTTCAATGACATTAAAAACGGCCATGTGTACGCAGCATAATTCTGACATTTCTCACATACATGTAAAAATATGCATTTTATTGCTAGAAAATTGCTTAGAACCCCCAAATATTATATATTTCCTAAATGCAAAGGCAATTGAATTTAAAATAGCAGCGGTTAACATTTTTTGTCACATGGCATTTGCTCAGCGGTTTATCAAATGCAACTTTTCAGGAAAAAATACACTTTAATGAATTTTAGTGCACACAAACACGCTATAATGAGAACAAACTAATCAGCTTAGTGCTCCTCTTGCTAAAGGACCGAAATGAAGATCTGTCCAATCAAAAAATTGCTTTAAAAGCCTTTACAGGTTTTCAGTTTAGATTTAAACAAAAATTTAAATTATTGCTCTTATGTTGATATTCGCGAAGATACCCATATGCCTGATGCGATTACCATTTACGTATGCGTGCCACTCTATTTATGCGCTCACTATAGCTTATAGACCTAAATATCTTTTAGGTCTATAAGCTGAGGTGAGCACATAAATAGAGTGGTGGTAATCACTTTAAGAAAAGAGAAAGCACTAGTAAAGATTACACTGATGAGCTACTGAAGATTTTGAGATTGATTATTAATTAGAAAGCAATCCTGCCCCTTGTCACTGCAAATGAATATCAGCTGGTTCAGTCTCAACTGATGGCTTATAAAAAGGTGTTTTATTACCAAGGTGTCACACAGGGAACATCTCATGATGGGTAAAAGCAAAGCACTTCCTCAAGACCTTCGCAACCTTATTGTTGCAAAACATACTGATGGTATTGGTTACAGAAGGATTGCAAAACCATTGAGCACTGTTGGGGCCATAATCCGGAAGTGGAAAGAACATCAAGATTTCTGACAGGGGAATGAAAAAAATTATCAGAAGAGTTGTTCAAGAGCCAAAGACCACTTGAGGAGAGCTTCGGAAAGACCTGGAATTAGCAGGTACAATTGTTTCAAAGAAAACGTAATACACTCAACTGCCATGGCCTGTATGCATGCTTACCACGCAAGACATTGCTGAAGAAAAAGCATGCTGAAGCTTGTTTAAAGTTTTCTGCACAACATTTAGACAAGCCTGTGAAATACTGGGAGAATATATTCTGGTCAAAAGAGACCAAAATTGTCATCTTTGGATGCCATAATACACACTATGTTTGGAGGTCAAATGGCACTACACATCACCCCAAAAATACCCTACCAACAGTGAAGTTTGGAGGTGGGAACATCAAGGTGTGGGCAGGGCCGGACTGGCCTACTGGGATACCGGGACGCTTTCGGCTAAGCTGTGGCTGCAGTGCAGCACTCTCCTCACTCCTCCACATGTCACACACAGAAAGAGCGAGTATCTCCCGCTGGAGCCGAGTGTGAAAAGTTCTGCCGCACTCACGCTGTGACAAAAGTCCCGCCTTCCTCCTAGATCAGCTCGTGTGATAGACGCAGTGTTCTGTCTATCACATGAGCTGATCTAGGAGGAGGGCGGGACTTTTGTCACAGCGTGAGCGCAGCCAAACTTTTCACACTCGGCTCCAGCAGGAGATACTCGCTGTGTGTGCTCTAGGCACAGGCAGGCACTGACTGTAGTAAGGCTGCAATGATGCACACGGTAAGGCTGCAATTATGGGCATGGTCAGGCTGCAATTATGGGCATGGCAAGGCTGCAATGATGGGCACGGCCAGGCTGCAATGATAGGCATGGCCAGGCTGCAATGATGGGCACGGTCAGGCTGCAATTATGGACATGGTGAGGCTGCAATGATGGGCACGGTGAGGCTGCAATGATGGGCACGGTAAGGCTGCAACGATGGGCACGGTAAGGCTGCAACGATGGGCACGGTAAGGCTGCAACGATGGGCACGGTAAGGCTGCAACGATGGGCACGGTAAGGCTGCAATGATGGGCACGCTAAGGTTGCAATGATGGGCACGCTAAGGTTGCAATGATGGGCATGCTAAGGCTGCATTGATGGGTACAGTAAGGCTGCAATGGTGGGCACAGTGAGGCTGCATTGATGGACATAGTGAGTCTGCAATGATGGGCACAGTGAGGCTGCATTGATGGGCACAGTGAGGCTGCATTGATGGGCACAGTGAGGCTGCATTGATGGGCACAGTGAGGCTGCATTTACGGGCACAATGAGGCTGCATTGACGGGCACAGTGAGGCTGCATTGATTGGCACAGTGAGGCTGAATTGATGGGTACAGTGAGGCTGCAATGATGGGTACAGTGAGGCTACATTGATGGGTACAGTGAGGCTGCAGTGATGGGCAGTGAGGCTGCATTGATGGGCAGTGAGGCTGCCGCGATGGACACCGTGAGGCTGCCGCGATGGGCACCGTGAGGCTGCCGCGATGGGCACCGTGAGGCTGCCGCGATGGGCACTGTAAGGCTGCAATGATGGGCACCGTAAGGCTGCAATGATGGGAACGGTGAGGCTGCATTGATGGGTACAGTGAGGCTGCAATGGTGGAAACCGTGAGGCTGCACTGATGGGCACAGTGAGTCTGCAATGATGGGCACCGTGAGGCTGCATTGATGGGCACAGCAAGGCTGCAATGATGGGTACAGTGAGGCTACATTGATGGGCAGTGAGGCTGCCACGATGGGCACCGTGAGGCTGAAATGATGGGCACAGTGAGGCTGACATGATGGTCACAGTGAGGCTGACATGATGGTCACAGTGAGGCTGCATGGGTGGGCACAGTGAGGCTGCATGGATGGGCACAGTGAGGCTGCATGGATGGGCACAGTGAGGCTGAATTGATGGGCACAGTGAGGTTGCATTGATGGGCACAGTGAGGCTGCATTGATGGGAACAGTGAGGGTGCATTTGATAGGCACTGGTGAGGCTGCATTGATCTCTTGTACCATGTCCGCAGTCTCTGACCATCTCCTGTCTCATGTCTACATATCTTACTATCTTTAGTATCATGTCCTCAGTCTCTAACCAACTCCTGTACCATGCCCGCAGCCTCAGACATCTCCTGTACCATGCCCACAGCCTCTAACATCTCCTGTATCATGTCTGCAACCTCTGATCATCTCCTGTACTATGCCTGCAGCCTCTGAGCGTCTCTTGTCTTATATCATGTCTGCAGTCTCTGAGGGAGTGGAAGCACCGCTGGGATGGGGGTCATGGGAGAAGTCAGTCTGAGTGGGGCGGGGGTCACTGATGTGAGGGTTGAGTGAATACAATAATGTAAGGGGGCACTGATATAAAGGTTTCCCCCTTATATCAGTACCCCACCCCCCCCCTTACCTTAGTGTATTCTTTCTGCGAAAGGTCGTCTCTGGTCATCAGATTCCCCCCACATTCCCAGAGTCCCCGGTGTCCCCCTTGATGATTTCTCCACTTTTACCACTTTTAACTGGAATTTGCTGTTATATATATATATATATCCCTATGTGCTTTAATATCTGTCTTATCTATATATAATACGCTCTTCAAATGTGCTTTAAAATGCATGGTTTTCCCTTTTATGAACAAGAAAATAATGACGTTATGCTGTTGGGCTGGTATAATAATGTTATGGGGCTGGTATGACATTTTTTCCAGGGCTGGTTTTTATTCCCAGTCCGACCCTGGGTGTGGGGCCGTTTTTCAGCATACGGTACTAACAAACTTCATGTGATTGAAGGAAGGATGAAAGAAAAAATGCACCAAGACATTGATAAAAATCTGCTGCCATCTACCAGGATGATGAAGATGAAACGAGGGTGGACATTTCAGCAAGATAATGATCCCAAACACAAAGACAAGAATACTCTTAATTGGTTTCAAAGAAAGAAAATAAAGCTGCTAGAATGGCCCAGCCAATCACCTGACAAACAAATTGAAAATCTTTGGAAAGAACTAAAGATCAGAGTTCATAGAAGAGGCCCATGGAACCTTCAAGATTTGAAGACTGTTTGTGTGGAAGAAAGGGCCACAATCACACCTGAGCAATGCATGCGACTACTTTCTCCATACAGTAGGCATCTTAAAGCTGTCATTACAACAAAGGATTTTGTACAAAGTATTAAATACATTTCAGTTGTTCAATATTTATTCCCTGAGTGATTCCATTTTATTACACAACTTCATTTCTGAACTTATTTTGTTTGTTTTTTGTTTATTTTCTGTGTGTGTGGATTGCATGGGTTGTTACCGACATGCGGTGAAAAATTCATGTCAATAGCACCTTTAGAAATATATTTACCTAGAAAAATGGTGACGTGTTCAATACTTATTTTACCTGCTGTATATTTTCATTTGAGGTGTGTAGGTGGACTCGCTCACACGGAGTGTGCTGCAACATATTTATGTGTGAATTGAACACACAATCAATCTTACTCACTAGCAATTGAACTTTTAATATAGTTAGTTGAAGAAAAAAAAAGAAGGAAATAGTGTGATGCACTGAGTTCAGCAGATCATCACTACGTTGATTTTGGCTGCTGGACTGCACCACACACCAGCCACGGTGTTGCAACAGAACGGCTGATGTGAACATACCCTAAATCTGATTTCTGGTGTGCTGTGGGATATGGAAAATAATATAAAGGCAGATTTTATATGCCTCTACTATTTACTACAGTTGTTTAAAATACACCACTTATAATTAATTTAGAACTAGATCAAAAGGTGTTTTAAATTTCCCTGATGTTTAGCTTTTATGTGCTAAATAATTATCCCATTTGTCCCATAACAGCCAATTAAATTCCTCCTTTGATAAGCAGCTATAATTTTTCAGAGCAGATGTATATTTGACTGGGGGTCTCAGGCAATGGAGACCATTGCAATCTGAGAAAGCTTTAATAAATTAGGCCAACTGTTGAATCGACAAGCGTAGCTGAAGAAATGCACTAATGGGGGCAAGGGTCAGTTTATACTTGTAAACCAATTTTCTGCCATTTATTAAATGAATTTTAAGCTTGTCATATAAAGTAAATGATCATTGAATGCTGGATAAGATTTTGTTTGCCTCCAATACATGTACTGTGGAGTACAATGCATCATAGGATGTAAAGCAGGCTCCAAAATTTGCCACACATGACATGGTATAGTATGCAAGACCTTACACACACACCCGTATTGATTTGTGCAGGATCTTTGCTGCCAGCAAGATACTACATAAAAAGTTGTCAATACATTGTATGCATGTAAATGTTTGGGCTGATGTTTACATGTGTACAGTGTAAATGAAGCCTATTGGCTGCTGCCATTGCTCAGGACTAACATGTAAATATCAAAAATGGTGTAGCCAGTGGCAGCGCCACTGCAGATTACACACTATCAATAAGTACCGTATATACTCGAGTATAAGCCAAGTTTTTCAGCACATTTTTTGTGCCTGAAAATGCCCCTCTCGGCTTATACTCGAGTCAGCTTTTTGCGCCTGATCTTCCGGAATTTGCGGACCCGGTACCGGCCCAACATAGGTCCCCTGGACCCCAAACTTGGCACACACGTAGCCCCACTCTTCCTCTACAAGTGTGCAAAGTTTGTTGTCCAGGGGACCTACGGCCGGGGAACACCGATTTTTCAAAGCCGGGCACCCCTTCCATAGACACCCAAGTTAAATGGTCATTTCTCCAGTAAATTTGGGGATCTGGTACCGGCCGGTCGTAGGTCCCCTGGCACACATATAGCCCCATGTCTCCTCTACAAGTGTGCAAAGTTTGTTGTCTGGGGGACCTACGGCCGGGGAGCACCGATTTTTCAAAGCTGGGCACCCCTTCCATAGACTCCCCTGTTAAACGTCAGTCTAGTCATGGACACAGTGAGGCATGGGCACAGTGAGGCATGGACACAGTGAGGCATGGGCACAGTGAGGAATGGGCTCAGTGAGGCATGGGCACAGTGAGGCATGGGCACAGTGAGGCATGGGCACAGTGAGGCATGGACATGGACACAGTGAGGCAAAGTGAGGCACAGTGAGGCATGCAGATGGACACCTTCGGCTTATACTCGAGTCAATACGTTTTCCCATTTTTTTGTGGTAAAATTAGGTGCCTCGGCTTATGTTCGGGTCGGCTTATACTCGAGTATATACGGTACATTTATGTGGTGGTGGCTCATGTGCAGAATGACGTTGGGTAACTCTGAATGACTGAAGGCAGAGGTTATTCTGGGCATGCACTGTGGGCACATAAATGAATCATTTAGAGCCAAATTGTAAACATGAATAGTGTGTAATCAGCAATGGTGGCACCACTGCCTACACATTGTTGATATTTGCATGTCGGCCCTGATCAGCAGCAGTGGCAGCCAATAAGGCCCTTCCAAACTGTATGGTGTACGCATGTAAATAGTAAGATGAGGTGTATAATAAAGGCCTTCAATACACCGCTCAGCGCCTCGGACTCGCACAATTGCAAAAAAATCTTGTAGTAGGTGACCGACACTAGAAATAGATAACACACAGATATTAACAGTGATACCATACACAAATTTCTCTGATAACTCAAAGAATTTCTAAGAGGAGCAGCCGTTTAAAAATGTAAAATATTAAAAAGATAGTATAAACATAAAACAGTGAATCTGTGTCAGAAATATACTAGAAACAGCGCTGATGTTGGTATGATTCAGGTGGCCAACTCCACCTCCAAAGTATTGAACAGTTTATGGCAGATGAAACAAGAATGCAGAGTGTCCAATAATGTTGATTGGTGGTCCTAGATACAAACAGCATGCACATTTACCGTAAAATCTGATCCACCCAGTGGGAACACACTCCCCCTCAGGGGTTTAAACTCACCAGAGCAAAGCTCAAACAATGCCTTGAACAGGGGAGTAAATCGGAACCTTTTCAGCATTCAGCATCAGCCAAGGAGATGTCTGATCAGTGGGGACTCCCAAAAGGAATACACAAACAGAAGAAAGCAAAAATAGCGTAACTCCGTTTATTAAGTAAAGTACCCCACACATCACATAGCCCCTTATTACATTAAACGTACATTAATTCAAACATAACAGAGCAAAAAATCATCATATCACCACATCGCCGTCCGTCCGTAAGACAATCGATACTCGAACGAATATCCAGGAAATGTTCTTACTTCCGGGTAAGGCTGGCGTGGAGCGCATAAATCACTTCCGGTAGCGTCGTGTAGGTCACGCCCTGACGCGTTTTGTCATATCCTGACTTCAACAGAGGGCGTGCCTACACGACGCAAGTAACCATTTAAATAGACACTCCCTCCGCCCTCCATACCAATCAGCGCCGTCAAAGAACGGCAATAGGTGCACAGTGCAGTGACCATGGCAGCAGCTGATATTATACTACGATTGGAGCGGAGGGTCAATGGTCATCAAATTGATGTATTAAAGAGGCACAGTCTTAAACAAATCAATGTCTCTCAATGGGGCACAATGAATACATAAATTTAAATTTAAATTTAAAACGCAATCATTTAAAAATGCGGAGGTAAAACAAACAGCAATCTACATAAAATAAATATTACTGCACACTTCAAATACAGAACACGGTCATCATTTCAAATGATAAACATTCTGAGTATAACCCATTGTATAGGTACAGTAACCATATACACCCTCCAAAATACTACACTCATATGTATTATGATAGTAGTTAAAATATATAAAAAACTCTATATATATAAAATAATATAAAATACTAAAAAATCCAGGACTAAAACTACAAACATATTTAATAGTCACTAATAAAGCAGTTTATATCAAGGTCTATATTCAGTCCTTTCGGCGAGAGAGTATCCACCGAAAAAATCCATTGGGTCTCTCTCCTTGACAAATCCCTGACTAAATTAGAGCCCCTCCATGGGGGTTTCAAATGATCTATTGCCCAGAATTTAAGGCCACTCGGGTCCTGATTGTGACATATTTTAAAATGCAGTGACACATTGTGGTCTTTGAAACCAAGCTTGATATTTGCAATGTGCTCTGCTATTCTAACCTTTAGCTGACGTTTGGTGCGGCCTATATACATAAGGTTGCATGGGCACTGGAGGGCGTATACAACATAGGAAGTATTGCATGTAATAAATTCATCAATGGTGAATTCTTTATTGTTTGAGGTAGAGATTAAATTTTCCACAGCCCTCAAAGGCCGATCGACCTCTCTACACGCCCTACATCTCCTACACGCAAAAAACCCATTCCTGTCCCAAAAAGTTGAAGGTCTGGTAGGTGGATCTAAAACTTTTCTAACAATTTTGTCGGCAAAACTGCGTGCCCTTCTATAAATAAAACCTGGTTTATGTGGAAGGACCGCAGATAATACTTTATCCATAAGAAGAACATGCCAGTGGGAGGAAAAAATCTCCTCCACCTCTTTATATTGGGAATGAAACCCAGAGATAAAGTTCCACTCCCGTCCAGTATCTGGCTGGCGGACCGGCATGTCCCTAAGAAAGTCCTCCCTAGGTCGTGCAGCCAATTCCTTAATTATATAGTCTAGTGATTCCCCAAAATAGCCCTTTTCAATGAATTTCGCCTTTATAATCTCTGCTTGTATGAGAAAGTCAGAGTCCGCAGAGCAGTTCCTTTTTACTCTCGTAAGTTGACCTCTAGGGATATTTTGAAGCCACATTGGATTCACACAAACATTTACATGCAAACAGTATAAAATATGGTCCAACTATGGCCATGGGTGCAACTATGTTCTATGCAGAGCAGCATTATGCTACCAGGAGCAGCTGTGTGGATGGGCCCATAGTCTTCTATACTGCTACACAACCTTTATGCTTTAGCCTAAGGGTTATTCACATGGGTGCAGAGCCCCATACAGTGTGAAGAGAAGTGTGTTTATCTTTTTGGACTAGTGGGGAGCTGCATGCAGGCAACCTATATAAGTGAATAAAAGAGTCACCCACACAGTCCAAACTGACAGGTACCCAAGGGCAAGTGCATGGACCCCGTCATCTCTATTACTTATATAGGCTGCCTTCATGAAGCTCCCTACTAATCCAAAAAGATAAATAAATGGCTCTTCACACAGTACAAGGCTCTGAGCCATTGGAAATGAGCCCTTAAAAAGAACAACTGACATGATCAGGACAGAATTACCACAAGACTCCTACGGGGCAAAGTTAAAAAGGAGAGTTTCCCTTTATAGTTATTGGCCACAAATTATTAGGGGAGCCATAGGCTCTATACCTGCATACACCAGTGATGAAGATCTGAATATGATGGTGCTTCTGCAAATTGTTTACAATTAAGTGCATTTCTAATCAAAACATTTTTTTTTTCCTTGTAATTTTGAATACATTGGGGAAAGGTTAAAAACTGAGTTTATTTGCTGTGTCTCCAATTGGTAGATTAACCTTGTTTGTCCTGTGACCAATGGGACCGAAAGTAATGGAAAATGTAATATTTTACAGTTCTCATCAGAATGGGAATAGTAGGGAAATCTTCCAATGAGGATGCTTTTTCAGGGGATCTTGTCATTGTACAGTAGGTGCCACTTGAGTACTGCTTCATTAGCAGGCCAGTTTTTAGCACCGTGACTGACAACTACTCATGCAGCATGTACCTAAATGGAATGTATACTTTTTTCTTTTTTAGACATTTTTCATTTGGTGGTATTGACATTATTGTAGAGGTAATACACAGGAGGAGGGGAGAGTGAAGGGGTTCAAGTAAATCATATACAGTGGGTAGATGAAGATGTTAATGTTCAGGATTTTGGGGTGGGGGGGTGAAGCATGATTGTGATTTTTTTCTCCTATGCATCTTCATGCATTCACAATCAGTGAAAATGAATAAATGGATCAGCAGCTTCAGCAGATCTATTCATTCATTTTTCATTCATAACTTACTATGATTCCTCTGCTTCCTCTATTGTGGGAGGTAGGGATCTCCAACGTAAACAGTAACATGTGACCACTGTGATTGGCTAGCACAGTGATCACATGGAACCAAGTCCCTCAGGACGGCTCGGTATGCTGTCTGTGTACCAAGGTAATGACAGCTTGGTACATAGCAATTAGTGAATGGAACAGATGGATGAGTTGTTTTCTCCACTGTTTTTTGTAAACAGCAGTGGAGAAAGGACAGTCCACCAGTTTGTAGTTTAACCACTTCAGCCCCGGAGGATTTGGCTGCCCAATGACCAGGCCATTTTTTGCGATTCGGCACTGTGTCGCTTTAACTGACAATTGCGCGGTCATGCGACGTTACACCCAAACAAAATTGACGTCCTTTATTTCTCACAAATAGCGCTTTCTTTTGGTGGTATTTGATCACCTCTGCGGTTTTTATTTTTTGCGCTATAAACAAAAAAAAAGCGACAATTTTGAAAAAAGCAATATTTTTTACTTTATGCTATAATAAATATCCCCCAAAAATATATACAAAAACTAAAATTTTCCTCCGTTTAGGCCGATATGTATACTTCTACATATTATCGCAATAGGCGTATATTGATTGGTTTGCGCAAAAGTTCTAGCGTCTACAAAATAGGGGATAGTTTTGTGGCATTTTTATTATATATTTTTTTACTAGTAATGGCGGCGATCTGCAATTTTTATCGTGACTGCTATTTTGGGGCCATTGTTATTTATACAGCGATCAGTGCTATAAAAATGCACTGAATACTGTGTAAATGACACTGGCAGGGAAGGGGTTAACCACTAGGGGACAAGGAAGGGGGTAAGTGTGTCCTAGGGAGGGATTCTAACTGTGGGGGGGCTGGGCTACAAGTGACACGACAGTGATCACTGCTCCCGATGACTTGGAGCAGTAGATCACTGTCCTGTCACTAGGCAGAATAGGAAAATGCCTTATTTACATAGGCATCCCCCCGTTCTGCCTCTCTGAGACGATTGCGGGCACCCGGCGGACATCGAGTCCGCGGGACCCACCGGCACGCTCACCGAGTACATACAGGTCTGTCCCTTTGAGCAGCCGTGCCATTCTGCCGACGTATATATATATGCGACGGTCGGCAAGTGGTTAAAAATGTATGGCGTTAGAAAACAAGCTCAAGAGATTTCCTCTCACTTCCTTTTGCATCTCTGTTACAGGAAGTGAAGGGAAAAGCTCCCCAATAGAATACAAACAGCAAAGATAAATAAATAAATAATAAAATAGAAAAAACTGGCAGGAGTCCCCAACTCCATCTAAAAAAAAAAAAGAAAAAGTTTTGTCTAAAGATATGCTTTAAAGTGATTGTAAAGTTGTTGTTTTTTTAAAAAAAAACATGCTATACTTACCTGTTCTGTGCAATGGTTGTACCCAGAGCAGCCCCAATCCTATTCCTCTGGGATTCTCTGCCAACGCTCCTGGCTCCTCCTGCTTTTGAGCACTGCCTCTAGCAAGCAACATGCTGGGGGGGTACTCATGCAGGCTCAAAGCCCCCCCCTCCCCCGCGCCCACATCACTGGATTTAATTGACAGTAGCAGGAGCTGCTAAGCGGGTTTTTTTTTTTCACCTTAACCGCTTGCCGACAGTATACTGTATATATATGATGGCAAGCAGGGCCGGATTCCCCACAAGGCCACAGAGGCCAGGCCTCGGGGCGGCAGTGAATGCAGGGGCGGCGCCGCGGCACCCCCCCCTCTTCCGCTGCAGAGGAGAGAGGAGGGGGGAGAGGTGAGATGTGTCAGGACTTTCGGTAGCAACCCCCCCCCCCCGCTCCTCAATCCAATCCGCATGGCAGAGGAAGGGAGGGAAAGAGGTGAGATGTCTCTACACAGGCTGCTGGAACTCTGTTAACACAGGTCACGGCCGCCACTCACTTCCCGTTGTGCAGCCGTGCCTGTTGTCAGCTCCAGGGGGAGGGCTGCAGGACTGAGCTATGTCTCGTCTCACACATAGCTCAGCCTCAGAGCACACTGGCGCTGACATCCCTCTCTCTGCACAGACAGAGGAGAGATAGAGCTCTGATCCTCCTCCTTCTGAGTCTGCCCCACCCACACTCCCATGTGAGGGCACTGGGCAGGAAGTTTGAACCCAGAAAAGTGTCAGACAGCCAGCGCCTCAGCCTCCATCCTGGTAAGCTCACCCTCTCTCCTGCCTCCCAGTGTATAAAAAGGGGTGCTCTGTGGACTTTGTTAAAGGGGAGGGGGCAGGCTTTGGTGAGCAGAGACCCCCTTTACACCAGAGTCCACAGCATGCCCCCTTAAATCAAGTTTCCCAGAACACCCCTTAAATTAGGGTTCCCGTTTACATTAGAGTCCACAGAGCTCCCCCTTACAGTGTAAGTGGAAATTCTGTGTGGACTCTGATGTAAGGGGGGCCTCTGTGCAGACTCTGATGTAAGGGGGGCCTCTCTGCAGACTCTAATGTAAGGGGGCCTCTGTGCGGACTCTGATGTAAGGGGGGGCTCTGTACAGACTCTGATGTAAGGGGGGCTCTGTGCAGACTCTGATGTAAGAGGGGCTCTGTGTGGACTCTGATGTAAGAGGGGGCCTCTGTGTGGACTCTGATGTAAGAGGGGGCCTCTGTGCGGACTCTGATGTAAGAGGGGGCCTCTGTGCGGACTCTGATGTAAGAGGGGGCCTCTGTGCAGACTCTGGTGTAAGGGGGGCCTCTGTACAGACTCTAATGTAAGGGGGCCTCTGTGCGGACTCTGATGTAAGAGGGGGCCTCTGTGCGGACTCTGATGTAAGGGGGACCTCTGTGCGGACTCTGATGTAAGGGGGACCTCTGTGCGGACTCTGATGTAAGGGGGACCTCTGTGCGGACTCTGATGTAAGGGGGGGCTCTGTGCGGACTCTGATGTAAGGGGGGGCTCTGTGCGGACTCTGATGTAAGGGGGGGCTCTGTGCGGACTCTGATGTAAGGGGGGGCTCTGTGCGGACTCTGATGTAAGGGGGGGCTCTGTGCGGACTCTGATGTAAGGGGGGGCTCTGTGCGGACTCTGATGTAAGGGGGGGCTCTGTGCGGACTCTGATGTAAGGGGGGCTCTGTGCGGACTCTGATGTAAGGGGGGCTCTGTGCGGACTCTGATGTAAGGGGGGGCTCTGTGCGGACTCTGATGTAAGGGGGGGCTCTGTGCGGACTCTGATGTAAGAGGGGGCTCTGTGAAGACTCTGATGTAATGTAAGGGGGGGCTCTGTGCAGACTCTGATGTAAGGGGGGCCTCTGTGCGGACTCTGATGTAAGGGGGGGCTCTGATGTAATTTGGACCTTTGGCAGCAACCCAGCAACCCCCCCACTTCTCAATTCGAGGGGCAGAAGAGGAGGGGAGAGATGAGAGGAGAGGTCACTTGGACTTTTCCGGCCAGCACATCTCCCCCCCCCCCCCAGTTCTCAACCCGTCAACCCGCGGCATTGGGGCGGCAAAAGGGAGGACCCGGCCTTGGGGCGGCAAAGGGAATAAATCCGGGCCTGATGGCAAGGTGGCTCTCCTGTACAAACTTTTGCTCTTCTAGGTCTGGGGTGTGCGTAAGCAGCAGAGAAGTGGCACATAGGATGGATAGACATACACATTGTGCTTCTCTGAGTTCTTAATTACTTTCAAATGGCCAGTCCACACTGAGGACCAGGAAAGGGAAGTTTAGAAAGTGCCAGTGATTAATATTATATGCCAGTAGAAAGGTTCCATTTACACATAGAGACAGCTATGCTCTTAAAAAGACATCTAAAGAGGCCTTAAAATATATGTGAACCCTCACCTTGTAAAACGACCCATTTTGTTTAAAATAGAAATGAAAGGCAAAATGTTTGTGTATACAGTAAAACCTTGGATTGCGAGTGATAATTCGTTCCAGAAACATGCTTGTGATCCAAAACATGCTTGTTATCAAAGCAATATTCCCCATAAGGAATAATGGAAACTCAAATGATTCATTCCACAACCATTTATTCATAGATCCTTCCGTTTATAGTCCATATAAAAAGATTATAGCAAAGTGACCAGGTTGTGTAACCATAAAATGTCCATCCACAAGGGGATTAGAAGCAAAATCCAGCAGGAGCTAGAGTATAAAAGAGAAGAGAGGCGCCTCTAAGTGTAGCAATATGTTGCTAAATGTTGTACCTTCATTAAATGTAACCATATTTCTACACTTAGAGCCAGTTCACACAGGGGCGACTCGGGATCCGACTTCAAGTCGCCCCAAGTTGCCCCAAGTCGCCCTGTTTTTAAAACTAATGGAAGTGAATGGAGTCGCCTTAATGCACACTACTGCAGTCGCTCCGACTTCAAAAAAGGTTCCTGTACGACTTCAATCCGACTTGTAGGCAACTTGTACCCATTGATTTCAATGGAAGTCGCCTCCAAGTCGGATCCCCGTTCATAGAGAGGCAACTTTACAGGAAGTCGCCCCTCTGTGCCCTGGGTGTAGTGTTCATATGTGGAGGGAGCACATTGGGAGCTCTGACCGCTTCATTCTCCAGCATCTCACTGACTGGAGGGACTGCAGTGTCACAGAAGAAACATGGGCCTTTATGGCTACTGGAAGGTGGATACTAAGCATGAGAAAAGAGAATTGTAGACGGTTTGGCAATACGCCCAGAAAATGTTTACAGAATATAATCATAAATACTGATAAATATGTCTGGGACATAATTGGAACTAACTTTCAGATTATACAATAATACACAAATATATACTTTATGAAGATGTGTATAATTGGAACTAACTTTCAGATTATACAATAATACACAAATATATATTTTATGAAGATGTGTATAATTGGAACTAACTTTCAGATTATACAATAATACACAAATATATACTTTATGAAGATGTGTATTACTTACTAACAGTGAGGGTAGAAGCTGGTCGTTTTTTTCCCCACTGTCACTGATGCAATGACATGCTTCCTCTTAGCAACACCATTGACAAAGGGACATTTTTTTCCAGAGTGACACCACCGATGCAGGAAAATTTTTCCCTTTCTATGACACCACTGATGCAAGGAAATTTTTTTTCCTTCCAGTGATACCACTGAACCAAGACTTTTTTTTCCTTCTAGTGATACCACTGACACAAGGAGTTTTTTTTCCGTTCTGGTGACACCACCATTTTCACTTTCACCACCGTTAGCCCCATATTTGTGCACCAATATTAAACTCTTCAGTTCACTGCAGTGCACCATAACCATTTGCACTATTTCAGCAGATGCCACAAACATTACATATATTTTGGCCACTATACTCTATCCCCTTCCCCACCCAAGAAAGCAGGGGCAGAGCCATCTTTACCCTGGGCACTAACTGACCCCAGCACTAGACACTTACAATCCATCCCGAATCATGCCCCTAACCAGCTTAGGCTGTCTGTGTGTGTTTATGTGTGTGTGTGTGTATGTGTGTGTGTGTGTGTGTGTGTGTGTGTGTGTATGTATGTATATGTATATATATATATATATATATATATATAAAAAAATTAGAAACATATACATATTTTTTTATTACTATTATTTTACATAGCTGTAATCTTCTTCTTTAAAATATTGTGTATATATATATATATATATATATATATATATATATATATATATATACACATACATACACACGCATGCAATAATATTATAAAAATATTCTTTAAAAAAAAATGTCAAGCCAGAACAATGGCAGGATGGACATAATCAAAGTGAAATGATCCTGTAAACACATTTGTATGAAGCACAGAATTCATGCTGTGTGTGTCCGCTCATCATCACCAATGCAGAGTATATAAGGATTCCGTATGAGTGGCCTTTATACATCACGGAGTTACCCTCAAGTGCAAGCAGCCATCCGTGTCACTTTATAGGAAGACAGTAGCCCCAGGCTGTTAAATTACCCATTTACAAGGAATGTGATACAATCTTCTGGCACATAATCTGTTTTCTGTTTAAAGGGATTTTCCTCTTTTTACACAGCAATATTTCTCTGCAAAAACGAACATATGCATCGTCTACACTCTCCATAGAACCAGGATGGAATGCACTAAAAATGTCTGTGCCATGTGCTATTTTATCAGGCATATGTTCTGCAGTGGACAATGTTATTATAAAAGTAAACATTTCCCTTGCCATCATTTTAGGTTCTGTAATTAAAATAAGCCTACAAATTAACATTTAACCCACTTTCTAGAAATGTAGGGCCTTTTTGTCTACAGAATCAGTCATGCTGCTCAGCAATGCAGTAAGTGAAGACAAATTAATGTTAAAGGAAATCTAGGGTCGCATCATACACTTTCTTTTTATAACAGCATTGTCATAACTATACAAACAATAGTTATTACTAGCAATCCAATATAAGATTACTTGAAAATTTTCATGTTGTGAGTGCTACCTGTCTGCTGGCCATCTCTTTCCCTGCATGCTTTGCAGCTTCTCATCTGCTGTTTACTGAAAATTTCTAAGGACTACATATCCCATAGTACGTTGCTGCCTGCAAGTTGTGATTTCTGTACTGACTCCGTCTCCAGAAATGCCTCCTCTCAGCACCTCTGTAGTTAAGAAGGCAGGCTCTGAAATGTGTGACTCATCATTGCCTACTCACAGGGCATAGTGAAAATGTGTTAGGCTCCATGTACACAGAAGCTGATAAACTGCAGTTAATGGGCGTTTTGGCGTTTTTTTTAAAAGCCCATTAACTGCACTCTATGTTAGCCTATGTGTTCATGTACACATAACGTTTTTTAGCTTTAATGAGCAGTGGAGTTAATGGGCTTTTTTCTGAACGCAGGAAATTTGCGTTCAAAGTGCCGTTTTTTCGGCAGAAAAAAACGCAAAACGCCGAAAAAACGCTCATAAACGCTCAAAAACGCTCAAAAACGCTGGCCGCAAGCGTTTTTTAGTCCATTGAAATTTTTTTTTTTTAAAAGCTAAAAAAAGCTACACTGAAAAACGCTAATAAAAGCTAGTAAAAAAACGCTGATAAAAGCTAGCTTTTTCTGCTGCTTTAAAAACGGCCGTTTTTGAGCTTCTGTGTACATGGAGCCTAGAGTTCAAGGAAGTAAATGTGTGGTTCTATACAAAGCAAGTTTACAAACATCAAGATCATTCATAATAATAGGAGTAGGCTAAAAATAAATGAAATATAATGTGGAAATGTATATGATATGATTTTACATTTTGACCATAGATACGCTTTAATGGATTTTCTGCAAAATCAAACATGCTTCTCAACAAGGTAAGAAGGTGAGAAGGTAAGTTAACATTAATGATTTTCTTTATTAGCCTTAGAGCCTTTCCTCAATGTTTCAGCTTAAAGCAGAGCTCCACCAAAAAAGAGGAAGCTCCACTTGTCTGCCTCCTCCCACCCCCCTCTGGGGCCACACCTGGCACCTTGTGGGGGGGAGGGGGTACCTGGTTTTGACAGTTTGACCCTTGCCGCAGCCAGCCCATTGAGAAAGCGCTGCGCGATTCACGGTTTCCCTTACCCGAGATGGCGGCGCCAGCACCCGAGAGTGGATTCAAGAATCAGCTTGGGTGAGGACACCGTGGGCTCCCTGGACAGCTAGGTGCCCTAATAGTAAAAGTAAGCAGCTACAGTATTTGTAGCTGCTGACTTTTACATTTTTTGGTGAGGGGACTGGAGCTCCACTTAAACGACCATATTATTTTTTTCACAATAAAAGATGATACCCAACCTAAATGTGCTGTGCAGTTAGCCTATTTCCTGTCTGCTCCTAGCCTTGAATCCTAATCCATATCTAAATGGTCATTTTAGTTACTTGAAGCCACAGTCACATATTAATCCTTCTCTCTTCTTCTCTTTATTTCCTGCTTTGGGTGTCCACACTGCCTGCATGGTTTAATCACCTCTGATTGTCCCAATGCCCAAGAAGCTAATGAGCAGAGAAAGTGGCCCTCATACTAGGATATTAGCTTGACTCAGAGGAAAGTGTGAATGAACTGTGATCCATTACACTGTGGGATGGCTTAGGAAGAGGTGTTTTGAATCAAGACGGAGGAGTGAGGTGATTAATGCACAGTTTCATTTTTGCCTGGACTGGGGCCTTAAGTATATGACTAGGGTATTGTAGAAGAGCAGGGCCTGCTAAAAAAAAAAAAAAAGAAGGATTTCAAGATTTCAAGTTTTGTTTCGAGTGAAGAATACTTGGAACCTGTGTCACACTTGACACATAAGACACATTTGACATCCAAAATCCCATGGTTCTTGAAGAAGTTAGGGGTTAGCAAAAGAATAAACATACCTACTCATCTCTATGCTGTAGGATCGCTATGATGTTGCAGCTGTACCACATTGGCTCTAAGACCGAGACCTTAGTGATCACATGACTGCTGACCGCTCAGTTCTCAGTTTGCTCGGAGCAGAGAGCAGTGATTGGCAATCAACGCTCTCTGCTCTGCTCCTGCATCACTCACTGGAGCACCAGGCGAGGAAAAGGGCAAGGGCAAGCACTGCTGGTTCTGGCTCTCAGCCTTGCACTAAGAGACAAAGCCAGCTGTCAATCAGGCAGCTGGGTGGGTCCCGAGAAAATTGTCAGAATCTTCCCAGAGCCTGGAGTGGCTATGCCACAACAGCTGAGAGCAGGCTATAACCAGCTGATTCTAGGTCACAGGAGAGCAAAAGTAAATGTACTCCTGTGACATACAAGAAAAGCATCGCAAAAAAACCTTTGGCCATACTTCTCTTTTAATTGTCGTTCACACCTGAGCATAGTGTCACTGGAAGCTTGAAGCTCGTAGCTTGAAAAAGTACATGAGCTTATTTTGAGCTACAAGTTTCAGGCTTCAATTGTTTTTTGGTCCCAATAGACTTCAAGAGTGCCTGAAAAACTTGCAAACATGTATGAAAAAACACATGAAAAACACACATACTGCATTTTTTCTTAGCTAAAAATAACTTAAAAAAATGCTCAAACTTTGGACATCCACAATAATGCAAGAACAAAAAACCTAAAACCTGCAGAATGACCAAAGACACTCAGCTCAAGTCAAAGCAGCAATTTAAAAAAACATAATATACTGCAGCTTACCAGTCCTTAGATGTAGTGGCTGTATTCGTTTTCTTCCCCCCCCCCCCCCCATTTATTTTCTTTTGCTGATCCTACCAATAACACACTTCTTGTCCTAGGGTGACAACACTAACTCACTGTACTGTATCTATGGAGGAGCAGCATTGTAAAACCAAGGTACTCTCAAGATTTTGGACCACAAACTTATCTCTTATCTCCTTATCTCTTATCTTTCTCTTATCTCCTTTACATAGAAGGAAGGTGTTTTATAGTTCATAGAAGATAGGGTGGAAAGTGGATTCCTACAAATCTCTGTTATGTGGTGCTGCTCTTGTTTTCCAATGGGTCACTTAGCTCTGGCTGCTTAGACAAAAAGCGTGACAATTCTTCCACCTTCGTTACATATATACAAAATAATCCATCTGAAAATTGCCGTTGTATTTTGATGTCAAGTTGTTAAATTCCAAATGACTGCCATTGTGAATCTTTTTATTTCATACATATGAGAATTTTCTACCTTGGGAGCTTAGGTCTAAACAGCTCAGCTGGCTGTTTTAAGTAATGTATGAATGGGCCCATTAAAAGGCTAGTAAGTGCAGGAGAAGCTGAGAGTGCCTGAAGAAGCAGCAGCTGTTTCAGGCAACTGTTCTAATTTTCTGGAAGTAAAGTTCCCTGGGATTAGTTGCCTATGGCTTTATGATCAATTATCCCAGTAGTACACCAGTTTAAAAAGATATTTATGGAGCCTAAAACTTTTTAGCAAAGTTCCCAATGGGACATTTTATTTTGAAAGTCAGTCAAAAACTGTTCTAGTTCTAAATTTTTTAGCTACAAACATTTAAAAAAAATGGGCAATGTTAATTTCGAGCTTGGATTGCAGGATAGGTACACATTGCACCTGTTGACCAAAAGTTTCCTCTCACCTTTTGAGCAACCAAGTGTATTATAACACTTACCCTTAAATCAGCTGATACCTGGGTACCGATGCTATAACAGGATATCATGTGGGTTCTGCTGGTCTGTACCAGGTGCCATTATACTAGGCATGTCTAATGTGGTAATCATAGGCCTATATGGGGAACCCATGAACCTGTAGGTTTATAGGGAGAAGGGGTCTCTGTAGCAGTGTGTGGTACAAGGTTTGACTTGCAGTAAAGTGGCTCCCAGATTTGCATTGAAACCCAGTGAAGGAAAGGACTGTAAAGCCTCGTACACACGGCCGGTTTTCTCGGCAAGAAAGCTGCTGGGAGAGCTTTTTGCCGAGAAAACCGGCCGTGTGTATGCTTTCTCGTCGGGAAAACTGCCGGGAATCTCGACGAGAAAAATAGAGAACCTGCTCTCTATTTTTCTCGTCGGGATTCTCAGCAGAGTTTTCCTGCCAAGAAAACCGTGAGTGTGTATGCTTACCTGTCCCCAGGTAAGCCCGCGCATGCTCGATGAGACTTTGATGCATGCGCAGTAGCATACAAGGGTAGTGTAGGGTGTAGCAAGATGTCGGCGACGACATCGAATGTGACGAGCACAGGCTCGTCGTAGTCGATGACGTCACCTTGTTCTTGCCACTCAAAAGAACGGCGGTTCTTTTGAATGGCCGTGTGTACACAGGGCTTGGCAAGGCAAGCTTGCCAGGAATCCCGTCAGGAAAACCGACGGTTTTCTAATAGACAGGATTCTCGCCCGTGTGTACGAACGAGGCTTAACACTTGGGACTGTTTAGGAGAGTGAAAGGTCCTTATGGATGACAGAAGCATGAAGTGCATCGGTTCTATATAGTCTACCAAATTTTATGCATGGTTTTGTTTTAAGTTTTCTGTCAATGTGATGCAATTAGTAACCAATACTGCTATAATTTTTCTGATGGTTAAAAAAAAAAAAAAAAAATCACACAAAATATCATATTGGCAGCATCTCTTTTTTCTGTTTTCTCCAGGTTAAAAACCTCAACTGCATAGAAAGAAAGTGATCAGAAAAGCCTACTATACCATATACAGGCCTTTACTGCACTACTTACTGTAACTATTCACCTGACCTTTAAGTACATTTTATTTTGCAGCACATGAAGTCTGAAAGTGACCTACATAACAATGAATAAATCAACAAGCTCAGCGCTGGGGAAACAATGCAAACTCAACACAAGAAAATACTGAATGACAGGAAATATCATATATTAATTTAACAATGCTGTTCATTTAAAGCAGAACTCCAGGCAAGTGGCTTAATACAGAAATAAAATATATACTTGTGAGCTGTTTTACCTGTCAAAGATTTTTTTCTTTTTTTATATTTTGTTCAGTCAGGTTTGTGATTTTGGGGAGTTATGCCAGTATGTTTGGCCATCCAGACATATCCAGGATTGTGACTGGACAAAGACGGCTTTATGATGAATTATCCCAGTAGTACACCAGTTTATGGAGATATTACCTCCTGACGAAGCCACATGAGTGGGTGGCGTAACACGTGGAGGCAGAGCCAAGTGACGTTATTCTCAGCCCGGAGTCCTATGCCGAAAGCAGTTTGGTCGTATGTGTGTCTGCTCTTATTTTCTTTTAAAATGTGAGCAGTTTACATTGGCAAATTTTTAAATACACTACACTTTTGGTGGCCATCTTCTCTTTTTATGGTGAGCTATACAGAGCTGCTTGCTTGTGTTACACACAGAGTGTGTTGGGATAAAGAAGACATTAAAATGAAGACATACTTTTATATCACTGTGTTTGGACTTTTGGGGACTTTTCTTTATTCACTGGTGGGAACTAATATACATTGAATTTATATTTGCGCATGCATATATTTTTTTATTTAATTTATATGAATATTAACATGAATATTTAATATAATTTTTTTCACATTATATTAGAGCTGGTGGTTAGGTGGATATTGTATTTTTGCACTATCACATGAATTCATTTATTATTTATTTAGTTAGTATGACTCCTGAATAGGAAGTTTGTATGCATTTATTTTTATATACCGTACTTTATTTTTATAGTGGTATCTTGGTATATTTTAGAGTTTAATGATCATATTTTAAACAGCGCAATCACACATTATTTATTTATGGAGCCATATTGACTTGGTCCTCCCTCTTCTCTGTTCTCAATTTAGCATTGCTTGGGCAGTACTATATCAGTAGAGTCTGTCCAGTTAGGCTCCATCTATGACAGGAAATATAAGTGCTGGTTCACACTAGCACGACTTCTGATGTGAATTGAGTCGCATGACAAGGGAAAACACATTATATGCAATGGTGCCTGTTCTCATCAATGCGGCTCAGCACAGTGTGACTTTAGGAAAGGTTCCTGTGCTACTTTTGTGTGGTTTAGAAAGCGCTTTGGCCCCATAGAATATGCAAAGTTGCATCAAAGTCACACTACCTAATTGCCTTAAAATCACGTCAAAATTGCATTGCAGCAGTGTAAACCAAGTTTAAATGTAATTCATGGTTTGGGTAACTGACAGCTCAGTTATTGACACTTTTTTTAAATAAGATTTCTGCTTCTAAATTACCAATATTACTTGACAGGCTAAGTTCATAGTACTGAGCTGATGTAGACTAGAAAATCTGTGCCTGAACTCTTGATCTTCTCACCTACATTTTCCAATTCTAGTCAACTGAATCATGGTCCTTCTCACTGATTGTAAAATATGTCTGCATAGCTTCCGTATTGTAGTGGATACCTCAAAAACGTTTTTTCTTTCTTAATGTATACACATTTAGTGCATACTACAGCTGTATTCTACAGCTGCTGGCCGACATAGGGAGATGGCGCAACAGTGAAAAGAGCCCCACCAGGAATTTGATACTAAGATGGGCCTTTTTTAAGGCCTACTTCTTGTAAGTGTTCTTAAAGTGGTTGTAAACCCTTTACTACCACTTTTACCTACAGGTAAGCCTATAATAAGGCTTACCTGCAGGTATCGTGAATATCTCCTAAACTAGCACTGTTTAGGAGACATTCACTATATTCGCATGTGCCAACATCATCGGCACATGCGCACTTTAGAAACGGCTCACACGTGCCGTTTCTTCAGTAGCTGCGCCATGACGGTGGCTCCCGTATGCATGCGCAAGAGTGACGTCATCGCGTCTCCGGCCAATCACAGCGACGGAGCCGCGAACCCGGAAGTAACTCCGGTGGAAGATGTCCACGCTGTACTCGGAGGGCCAACGCCAATCCAGGGGATCGTTCGAGGCAAGTATTTCATAATGAGCTAGTATGCTATGCATACTAGCTCATTATGCCTTTGTCTTGCAGGGTTTGTTGTTTTGTTTTTTCCGAGGTTTACAACCTCTTTAAACTGTGTTGGATAATAAACTTCTGAAATTCTGCACTTAGAAGCTGCTTCCCTGTTCTTCACATTTGTAGTGCATGCCTTTTACTGTGCTCACTTATAAGAGTTGTTTGTTACTTTATAATACTGAGTCAAAAAAAAATTAAAATCACAGTAAGCCTGCTAAAAGTTCAATAAGGCCCCTTTCACACTGGGGCGGTTTGCAGGCGCTATTGTGCTAAAAATAGCGCCTGCAAACCGAGCCTAAACAGCGGCTCCTGTCTCTCCAATGTGAAAGCCCGAGGGCTTTCACACTGGAGCGGTGCGCTAACAGGACGTGAAAAAAAGTCCTGCTAGCCGCATCTTTAGAGCGGTGAGAGGAGCGGTGTGTTTACCGCTCCTCCACCGCTCCTTCCCATTGAAAACAATGGGAAACCGCGGTAATACCGCCGGCAATGCGCCTCTGCAGAGGCTCATTGCCGGCGTTATTAACCCTTTTCAGTCCGCTAGCGGGGGTTAAAACCGCACCGCTAGCGGACGAATACCTCATCAATCCCGACGGTATAGCGCCGCTAAAAATAGCGGCACTATACCGCCACCGCACACACCGCCCCAGTGTGAAAGGGGCCTAAGAAGAATTAAAAGCAGAATACATACATATATAAATGAATTGAAATCTTTATTTCTAAGCTTGTATATCTGTATAGTATGTGCTGAAAGTAGTATTTTATTAGACTACATATTGCATGAAGTCGCACAGATGTCAGCCAAGTCACACCTGAAGTTGCACTGACACGTGGCTTTGAAATCGTGCGATTTCAAGTGAAGTTGTACAATTTCAATGTCCGATTCAGTGTGAACCAGCGCTTAGAATATTGTTTTTGCATATTATACGAAATCTGTCTGCAACAATAAAATGTTTACTCCTGTGCAAACAGCTGTCAATAACACGGTGTAGATTAAATTAGACAATACACCCAAGCTCAGGGGTAGAAGACAGCATACAGTTTGCACATACTTATTATGCTACCTAGGCCAAAACATGGGAAAGAGACACCTATTGGAACCAATATTTTAGGTAAAAGTTACAAAATATGCCAAACCCCTGGTCATGCCTCTATATTTTCTGACGGAAAAAAAAAGTCCCTGAAAGTTTTGTTAACAAAATACTTCTACAACGGTCTATATCACCAGAAAAGGATTACAATCACAATCCACTAACTCCGTTACGTTTTTGGAGTAAGATAGAAAAACATGCATTTGGCTAGTTGTCGTGGGTAATATTTATACTTACCGTATGTATGAAAAAGCAACAGAATGATTTCCAGGGTGGACTTTGGCATACCATTGAGAGCTATATACACACACTTTAGGCAAACAGAGCAGCATATACTGTATACATCTATATATCAGACTTAAAAGAAGGAAAGGCAGACTGTGGGGATCTGTGCACCAGAACAATCCTATCAAAGCCATAAAGGCTCTCCACTACCAGAGGTGTAAAGCTGTAAAAACAAGAATGACATCCAACTTTCTATTGATGCCATACTTTAGAATTCACGTTACATAAGAATATGATCACATTACCAGATGTGTCATAGTGCAAAAAGTAATGTTTAGAAAATCAAGGTGTAGCGGCCTCACCCCTCTCCCTTGCTTTATCGGTTATATGGCTGTTGTCTAGGGGTACCTGGGAGAGAGAGATGATACACACCATGGCCCATGTCATCCGTAACCAAGAGGTGAAGGCCAGAAAATTGGGCTTCTGTGTAGGTGTCCTAGAGTCAAGTCCAGTCCTTCGTCCCTGACTCCTTTGTTTAGTAACCCAAGTTCCACACAGTGAATAGGTACAACTCAGTTTTATTCTTCTTGCCAAGCAATAAAACAATCTTTCTCCTTTGGAAAATGGGGGACAGATCGAGGCACAATCCTTTCCCTTCTTGCTGCTGCCCACTGTGCTGTCACCAGTGGTGAATAGTCACTGCCACTGACTAGGTAATATAGAACGTGAATTTACCTTCGCTCACTTTGCCCCAGTCAGAGGAAGAAATCCGTCCAAGGGAGAAATGGAGGCCTCTCCGTCACCAGCGATGCTGCGCCGGACTCTTCGGAGAAGTTACTGCGCACCAGTCCTCACGAACTCAGACATGAACACCCAAGGAGTTAGGGCCCCTTCGGATTCCTCCACCCTCGCGGAACTAAGTCAAAGGTACTGAGCCCCAGGCATCCGCCATAGTACCTCACCCCAGGCTAAAGGTGCCTGAGATGGACTCCATCTCCGCTCCAGCTAGGCCAAGGGCGCCTAGGCCTGGAACACCGGAACGCCAGCACCCAAGCTGAAGGTGCCTGGGCGCGGGTACGTCCTCCGACTCTCTCCCCAAGGTCAGGGCCTCCGCCCCTTTTATGACCTCTCCCTTTGCATCACAGCGGGTTCCCCGCCCCGCTGTACCAGCTCCAGGGGAGGACAAAAAGGCACAGTTTGCGACGTGAGTTCAGCTCCGATCCAAGGCAACAGCGCCACCCAGGGACCCCAAGGAACCTCACACCACCAGAGTCCTCACATAATTCAAATACCCGCTACAAAGGTAAAAAAGACGCCATGCTACAAAGACAAAAAAATGGTAATACCAGGTTAGAAGAGATGCCTTCTTACCAGTGGCGGCCCGTAATGCAGGGTGCAGGGGCGCCACCCCCTAATCTATGCGTCCGACCCTATAATCTACATGCGGGGTGCCAGAAGCATGGATTCCAATGTTTTTTTTTTTTTTTTTAGAAGTATGTGATTAGAGCCAGAGGCTCTAATAGGCTTCAAAAAAAGGGTGGGCTCGAGGCGCAGAGCACTGCGCCCTGAGCCCACAAATAAATATTCGCTATTGCCTTCCTGATTATCCTCCCGGCCAATCATCAAGAAGCGGGTCCTGAGACCCGTTACCTGATTGGCAAGAAGAGAATCGATCCTATTGGCCGCCTAAGAGGAGAAGGAGGGAGGAGATGCGGGGTGGAAGGGGAGGAGGAGATGCGGGGTGGAAGGGGAGGAGGAGACGCAGGTGAAGCGCCGGAGGGCTCGCTGCCCGCAACCTAGATGGGGTAAGTGCAGTGCTGGAGACCGAACCGGGGGGGGGGGGGGTTGGCTGTGGATGCATTGTTTGACGCCACCCCCCCCCCCCAAAAAAAAATATATATATATACCACAAGTCACAAGAATCTGAAAAATGTCAATACCACACCATATTATAAGTCCCAACCCTTGTGTCATTTGATCATTTTCGTGAAAACAAATTAGAATGTGCATTTTACCCTAAACTGTAAAGAGCCTTCCGACTCCTCTCACCATTCTCTGCACTCCCTTATAATAAATGTGCAGAGATGGTCAGAAGAAAGTAACAAATTAGGGAAAGGTTTTTACAATTTGCAGATTTTATGGTTCAAATCTGCTCTAGGCACTGGTGCACAAGTATAATTATGGTAATTTCAAACCTGGATTTGTATACATAACATACATGTTGGTAAACTAATGCACACACAAGATCCACTTACCAATTAAATTCCATGGGGTTCTTCTGCTAGAGGAGTCCATAGCATGTCAATGATTCAATCTTTTTTTCCCCCCAAGAATAAGTACACTTTCTTTCTTTATAATCTGTTTATGTGCATGACTAAAATTTAAATCAAGAAAAAAAAAATCTTTATCACTCTAAGTTACTCCTCTTTTATTTCCTTATCTTTAACTGTCGAAATAAAAGCATGTGCCTCTATAAATTACAAAGCTCTGTATACTTGTTTCAAAACCACATAGAAGCATTTAGATCAATACATACTGTAAATGCTAAAGATATGGAAGTGACAATATTAAATGGGTCATTTATACTAGATCTGAATGAAATGGAACTGAATGCCAATAAGGTTATAAGGTAAGGTTATAAAAGTCACAATATGCGATCAACAAAAGTATGTCATTAATCAGATAGAGCCAATTAAATGCCTTAAAAATCACTTAAACATGGTTCTTTTCGTGTAGTTGTAAAGCAATCTGTCATGGTCTGGAGTCAGGCTCGGAGGCCAGTAGCTGTAGCAGTGGAGCAGCACCCACCGACTAGTGTGACAGATATACACACACAGGTCATCCTAGCTGAAGGCAGGGGTTCACCTGGGGATGCGGGGTCTAAGTACTAACTGGTATTCACCAGAGCTCCTGATGGTGGAGATGGGCTTTGCTGCATGTTAGTACCAGGTTACGGCCCTCAGGATGACCCTACCAGGAGATGAGCAAGCTGGGTCCAGTAGCAGATTATATAGCAGATAGGGCTCAAGCAGAAGCATAGTTGAGGAACAAGCCAAAGGTTGGTAACGAATAGTTGCAGGTTGGGATTAAGCAGAGGCGTAGTCAAAGGTTGGTAACGAATGGTAGCGAAGATACGGACAGCAACAGGAGAGACAAAAGAGAGATATTGGCTGGAGAGAGCACAATAATCTGATAAACAATGTGCAAACACATGGCTTAAATCAGGAAGTTCATGGAAGAAGCAAAGAGTTCAAGGTTCAAGACAAACAAGATTCAAGGCAGGATCATTGAAGGAATTGTCCAGGGAACTGTCCAGCATTCCTGGTGTCTAAGCAAGCAGAGTCATTGCCAGACACAGCAGAAGTCCCAGGTTCAAGTCCAGACCCCGACACAACATATGTTCAGTGAAACAAAATGGGATCCAATTTGCAGCCTTGACTTTATCAGTCTGAGTGCAGTGGGAATGAACAGTATAAACGCCACAGAAATCAATATAAATTGTATGCGCAAGGTACTGCAAATACATTGGGCATACAAAACGATACCTGAAAGGCTGCAGTTTATGCGAAACCAAGAGCAAAATGAAAAAGTATGCAAATGCAGCAGTTTGTAGAATTAAAGTGATATTAAAATAATTTTGTTTATAAATCAGATACTAATGACAATTTCCTCCCCCTGAATGTGCACAATCTTGCTTGGATCTACAACAGCGTGTGAAGCCCAAATGATAATACAGATCTTGGGAGCTGCTGATGTAAATACGTGCCTGAACAAAACCACACTCTTTTATATATATAGGTCTATTAAGATATAAATATACAGTATTAACCTGCTGGTGCCGCGCTCCACAGTATTACCTCCTCAAATAATGCAATGTGATATTACCACTCAAACTCAAAAACAAAGCATACGTAAATAACAATGCATATACAGAAAGTCTCTTGTGTCACTATTAAAAAATATAAAGTAATAATAGTCCACAGTGATAAGAAGACCTTAATATTCTTCTTAATGTAATTCACCATTCAGTGCCAAAAACACTTCATGCAACGTGTGTTCCCTCCACCAGATGTGCCCTCACCTGGGATATATGACCGTACAGAACAGAATGGTCTATATACATTTTTGTCCCAGCATAGAGGACTTAACCTCTAAAGGAGCAGGCCTTTTTCTGACACTTGTTTACAACTTTAAGTTAGTATTTTTTGCTAGAAAATTAGTTAGAACCCCCAAACATTATCTATTTTAGCAAAGACCCTAGAGAATAAAATGGTGTTGCAATATTTTATGTCACACTGTATTTGTGCAGCAGTGTTTCAAACGCAATTTTTTGGGAAAAAATAAACCTTTATGAATTAAAAAAAGAAAACAGTAAAGTTAGCCCATTTTTTTTGTATAATGTGAAAGATGTTACACCAAGTAAATAAATACCTAACATCTCATGCTTCAAAATTGCACATGCTCATGGAATGGTGACAAACTACAACACCTCAAAATCTCAATAGAAAAAGCTTTAATTTTTTTTTACAGGTTATCCATTTAGAGTTACAGAGGAGATCTAGTGCTAGAATTATTGCTCTCCCTCCAACGATCGCGGCGATACCTCACATGTGTGGTTTAAACACTATTTACATATGTGGGCACGACTTACGTTTGCAATCGCTTTTACACTCAAGCTCGGAGGAACAGGGCACTTTAAATTTTTTGTTTTCTTTTTCTTTTTCTTTTTACACTGTCCCTTTAAAGCAAAAGAAAAAAAAAGGAATTTTACAATTACTAAAAAATGCTGTTAGGCGTAAGTGACGTCAGACGTCGCTCCAGTCCTCCAAGGGCATAGAGTCGAGTGGGTGCCATCTTGCTCTCACTCAAATTCCTGCCCATCGCTCCAGGGGATCGGTTAGTTTCCTCCTTTACCAACAGCTCTGGTAAGCGGGGAAACGACCCGGAAGCGGCGAGAGGGGGCACCTCTCCCGCTGCCTATAAAAGTGATCCTGTGGCGAATCTGCTGCCAGGACCACTTTTAACAGACGCTATATCGCCCACTGTATAAAAAAATACCAGGGTCAATGTAATGACGTATATATACAGAGGGCGGTCCGGAAATGGTTCTTTTCGAATTTATGGATATCTCTATGCTTCAACCTCATTCATACACTCATGTTGTTCCTTGTCATTTTGTCATTTCACCACTCAGCCGTATAGACATTAAAAAAAAAAATCACCATACATAGTGCTTTATCCTTAAAGCGGAGTTCCACCCAAAAATGGAACTTCCGCTTCCTCCCCCCTCTGGTGTTGCATTTGGCACCTTTCAGGGGGGAGGGGAGAGCAGATACCTGTCTAATACAGGTATGTGCTCCCACTTCCAGCGATAGATCGCTGCAGATTCTGCGGCGATCTACAGGATGTCCGGCCCCTTCTCCGTCCCCCTTCGCGCTGTCTTCTGGGAGACACACAGGTCCCAGAAGACAGCAGGGACCAGTGAGGACGCACAGAGCGACTTGCGCATGCGCAGTAGGAAACCAGACTGTAAAGCCGCAAGGCTTCACTTCCTGATTCCCTTACTGAAGATTCCAGCGCCTGCACCCGGAGCCGAGGGACAGATCAGGTGAGGACATCGTGGGCGCCCTGGACAGGTAAGTGTCCTTATTTTAAAAGTCAGCAGCTGCAGTATTTGCAGCTGCTGACTTCAATCTTTTTTTTTTTTTGGTGGAACTCCGCTTTAAAACAACTAGTTAATTACTATAAAAACTCCAGATAAAACACTCACATTCACATGCTCAGTGCACCAAACTATAACAGTGTGTAAGGTTATTCCACCAACCGGTAATAAAACAGTACTACTGAGATGCAAGTTACCACAGTTTCACATTCACAAAGCGCCATGACGTCATCAAGCCCCAGCCCCAGTGTGTGACGCCCCACAGAGTGCCACACACACAGGCAACACAAGAGAGTCACAAAGCTGCTGTCTATCTATCACTGATGTGGAGGAGGTGGAGATGTGTGTCCTTCTCACACTGCCTGTGTGTGTGGCACTCTGGGGGGGGGGGGGGATGCACATAATGTTGGAGATCCGTGAACGAGCACGCACGATCAGGGAACTCTTAAGGGACTCCACAGGTACTGGAGGCACAAGGGGGAATAAATATAACAACAGTGTGGCAGCGTGGCTGGTGGACAGTTTCCAAACTAAGCTCCAAGGATCAAAACAAAAAGCAGCAAATGCATGCACAGCAAGTTATAATATTCGTATTTGATTTAAGAAAAGGTCCTTTTGTTGCAGTTTTATTACTCATTGATCTTACCAGAAGATTCATTATTTTTCCACTTCCTGTAATAGGTCAAACTGTCCAGCAAAAGTGGCAGTTACAGCTGGGACAATTATTACACTGGTGGGGGCACTTACAATAGCCAGGTATTATTCATGTGGTTTACATTTTATTACAAAAGTAAACAAAAATATTACTGTAACCGCTTAAAGTGCTTGTAAATACAAATAAAATTGGTATGCTTATCTGCTTTGTGTATGGTTCCTCTTCTGGGGTGCCCTGCCCGAATGCAGCTTGATCCTGAGCCACAATGTGTGTGTCCATAGACACACACAGAGCGGATTGGAGAGAGAGAGAGAGCGCGAGAGAGACCGAGAGCGCTCCTAGGCACAGTGCTGAATTGAGATCAGGCCCAGGTAAGGGGGCTGCACACAGAAGTTTTTTTACCTTAATGCAGAAAATGCAACCACTTTAAAGTGGTTCTAAAGTCGAAGCGGGGAGGGGGGGTGTGGAGAGCCATGCTGTGTGTGTCTATAGAGGCACTCAGCCCAGCTTGGGAGCATGTCTACACAGGTGTCCCCTCAGCACATGGCTTACTGAAGGGGCATTTGAGGAAAAGAAGGAGTGGAGAGCACAAGTGGGGGACCCCAGAAGAAGAGGTTTGGGGCATTTCCATTGGAAAAAGCAGGTAATAAAAATGACCTTCAGAACCACTTAGCTGGAGCTAGGCTTTTATATATATATATATATATATATATATATATATATATATATATATATATATATATATATATATATTTTTGTCTTCTACTTTTAAAGTCTATTAAAAACAACATCTAAGACTAACCTATCGACAGGGTGACAATGCTGCTGTGTGATTTCATGGCAGAATAAACAATGTGGTCATTATATTAAAGAAAGATAATGGAACTACTGCAATCTATACATAAATAAAACATGTTAAAAAGGGGACCCACAAAAAATACAAATATACAAACTGCATCATATACAGCTGTATGTCATTATTTATTTTTTCCATTATTACACTTGAGGCTGGGTTTACACCACCGCCGCACGCGGCTCCCAGCAGGGGTCCTGTGCTTCCTGGTTCACTGTTTCAGGTCCGATTTCAGCCCGAATTTTTGGCTTAATTCTGACCTAAAAGAACTAAAAGACGCACAAGACTCCTGTGCAAATTCGCACCGGAGCCGCAGCTGAGATATATAACCGGTTCCATAAAGAGACGGTCAAAATCTCCTGCTATTGCGAATTGGATGCAGGGAGGCCGCATCCAATTTGCAATGGTGTAAACCCAGCCTAAAGCCTATTGCGTTATATCCACCTTTCACTACCTGTGGCTCTCCAGCCAGAGGCGGCTCTAGGCTTTGTGAGGCCTTAGGCAAAACTTGAACATGAGGCCCCACTCACGCCCATAATGGGAAAAATAATTCAAGCAAGAAAAATGGCTGCAGAAAATGCACGGATCTAGCACACAGGTGATCAGCACCACTTCTAGGGTACCCTCCTCACTCATCAGACATATTCAGCCAATGCAAGAGGGGGGAGAGAGGGGGAGGTGAGAAAGAGAGAGGGGTAATAGAGAGATCCGATGACGCCGACATTAGTATTGATCACAGGCAAATTAGGCGGCCACGAGGCCCCTGTGAGTGCGAGGCCTTAGGCGAGCGCCTAATTAGAGAGCCGCCTCTGTCTCCAGCTGATGTATAATTACACGTTTAAACTTGCCTTGGCAGGGAAGGCTGCCAGAGCGGGGCTTGTTGTTGCACAACAACAGGAGAGCAATGGGTTGTGAAAGACTGATATCCAGTTGTATTGGTCAGTAAATCTGAAGCCAAAGAATAAGCTTGACAGCAAGGCAGCTAGCATTTTTAGAATCAGGTAAGCCAAAGCAGGCTACATAGTTTTCCTTCAGACAAGGTTTCCTACTGAAAAAGACACTAAGAATTGACATAGCTATTTATAACTTGGGATTGTTCTGTATGGATTGCATTTTTGTTGCTGAAGTGGAACTCCAGCCAATTTTGTTTTAAATTTTGGAAAGTGGGAACGCGTTTAGACTTTTTTCTGTTATTGCGGACTATGTCCCCAATAAAGAAATGTTCCCTTACCATCCCCTTATCATCTTTCTCTCCCACAAGGTCATACAAGCAGTGCTAAAAACTAGGCAACATTACCATAGGAAAATAATAAAGTATTAAAAAGAAAATACGGTACTTCCAAAAGAAAACGATATAGTTTGCCTAGTGTCTGGCAACATAAAAGAAGATTGTGACTTGCCAATATTGCAAAAATTAAACAAAGGATGTGTAATACGCAGGCCAATCAATTATGGAGGACCGCACGCATTTAGGGCTCATTCAGATGGGTGACCTGGGGCAGTAGGATGTTGCGTTTACAGCCCTTATGAGTAAGCCCAATCAGGTAGAAACACGTCAGAGGGGCTTGGGCCATGGATATAGGGACTGTAACTGGAGCCTCTGTTAGCTCATCAGCAAATGTAGTTGATCTATGTAGTGTGTGCCCCCTAATTTCATTACTGTAGTTGTTTAATGAAGTGAAAAGCACTCCCGGAGGCACTGGCACCCACTGCGAGAAGAGAACCGATGGAAGGACGAATGAGAGGCGTTTGAGTGGCTCTATTTTTTAAAATGTGGTAACATTTTCCCTACATTTAAAATTTTAAATAGAGAATTTGACAGGGTCAGGAACCTAAAGAATAGCAAAAGGTATTGCATTTGTATATATTTTATGTTTTTGTTTAATTTGTTTACACACAATGTATTTCTATGGTCATAAATAATTGTATAAGAAATGGAAGCAGAAGAGTGGGTTATAAATATGAAAATGCAGTATTGGGAACAGTAGTAGTAGTATTGGCTAGACCAGGGGTAGGCAACCTGGGGCCCTCCAGCTCTTGTGGAACTACATTTTCCATTAGGGATTGCAAGGCTGGCAGTTACAATTACTCCCAGAGGCATGATGGGACTTGTAGTTCTGCAACAGCTGGAGGGCCCCGGGTTACCTATCCCTGGGCTAGACAATGTCACTTAATAGGCAGTTTATTTATAGAAAATAAATTATCTTTTTTCAACAGGCCAACTTGTTATCACCACTGTCTGCTTTGCTACATGAGCTTTCAGAAGATTAAAACATTAAAGAATTACAAAGCATCTTGTCATCAACAACACCATTAGAGCAACATTTCAGGGACTTGTTAACTACTCATGTACACAAAATCATAAAAACATCTATTTTATTAGTACAAAAGATATAAAAAAAAAATCATAAAAAGTACCCATAAACACCAGAGGGATTGGAACATACTGCATAAAGTACCTAATCACTTAAATTCTTACCATTATCGATATCCCACCAGACAGCACTTCACAGATTACACCATATAGAACAATTCTATTAATCTCATATCATGCTGAGTTCAATGGTGGGGTGGTATTTGATGCATTTCCCAGGCCTGCGGATCTGCTTTGTCAGGAGATGTGGAGAGCATATACACTATAAATTTTGAAATTGTGTGTCTAAGCTAGACTGGGGGGTGGAGCGTTAATAAAATAAAACTAATCAAATAAAACAACTCCTGTCAACTAGACTTAACTCGAATTCCCTATAGGTTTTAATTGCATAGCACAATGTACTAGCAGTAAAAATATATGTGACGTTTTTAAATTCAGGCTTTAGCTTCCTGCTCTTATGTGTTTAGAAGCGGGGTTGCAGGAAATATTCACTTAATGAGGCTGTGTTTTCTCTCTGTGTCAATCATTCAGACAGCTATTACAAATGTTCACTGTAATTTGCCTAATATGTTTATTTCCTTAGATAGTTAGCTCCATCTAGTGGCTAGAATGCAGTATTTTCTTGAAAAATCTCAATCAGGAAAATACTGCATTATTGCCATTAGATGGTGCTGTTAATCCTAAATATAAATACAATAGATAAACCACTAGTTAGGATCACTCGCATGTAAGGCAGACTTTTCCCCAAATGTCCCAGCACAGAGTAGGTAATAAAAGCGAACACAGTTTTTCACTTAACTAAGTTAAGTGAACATTGGCTATGCGAACATGTTCCACTCCTTTAACAAATCAATCTTTTGTTAATATACAAAACTATTATTCTAGAAAGGTTACTGATAATGCAAAGTATCAAACAAAATGTCAGTGTTATGAATTCAGTAAAGAGGAATCTATTGGCTGGCTGACTTTTTTTTGCATTGGTTTTTTGATAGTGGTGCAAAAAATGCTAAATTTAGTTTTTCACATTAAGGCAAAACTCTGGGAAAAGCAAACTTCTCTATTGCAATGGGGCTGTCAATGCAAGGGTTAATTGCTCCTTTAGGTCTAGGGGATGGCAAAAAGTACTTTTACTCACCTAATCCTCTGCTCCCGCAGGCTGCTCCGGCATATAAGGCTGGTGTCCCTATTGTGCCCACAACCTCTTGCCCCTGCACTATGGTAATCAGATGCCCTCTGATGTCATCAAGACCAAAGCATAGCTCATTGCCCTGCATAGGGGAGTAAAGAAAAGTTCTGGCTGCCAGGGGAGTGAAGGATGGAGCAAGTAAAATAAATGAGCATTTAAGCCTTACAGTGCAGGGACAACCCCACTACAAGGGAGCATTTTTGTTCTCCCCAGAGAAGGGCTTTAATGGTTCTTAAACTGTTATTTATATAATCATTAATTATGTTAATTATGAAATGAGTAAGTTAATACAGGGTGAATATAGCTCCATGTTTACAATAACTTTTCATGTAACCAAGTCATTCACAGGCTTTCTCCCCAAAAGAAAGCCTTTTCTAAGACAATATGCAGAGCAAGAGAGTCAGAAGTCCTTATCTGCATACTTGTTCTCCGTTTTTTAAGCTAGCAATACATGGCTCACATTTTGTGCAATTCCTGCTGAATCAGACTAAATTTCAGACATCAACTGAACAGTGATTACATCCTATCCTATCAGATGCAGTCACTGTTTGGGTGTTCAGGCAGCTAAAGTGCTGCAGCTGCCTAAATATATTAGACAGCAGTGGAGATTCCTCTATCCATAGGTGTGCACAGCCTACTGCATTGGGGTGTGCACCAAAGCTCAAACACACATGAACGCCACCTGCTGCCACATGGAGGAAGCTCTCATGGTGGGAGACGGTTGATTGGGAGCATATTATGCTACACTCTAAATACAAGTGTAGTGTGTTCCTCTGGTTGAACCTAGCCTTTAATATAATGGGAGCATTTACACTGACTACTGGCGCCACTACTGGATAATGCTAATGCACATGGGGTGATTAGGGTGTGCCCAGACACACCCTGTGCGCAGACCTATGCCTCTATCCATGTTGCTAGCATTAATGGGGAAAATTATACATTTTCCATTGAACAAGAGAAAACAAAACTTGTATGGCTAGCTACAGTAAAATAAAAAATAATAAAAATTTAAATGGCCTGTCAACCATAAGTCTGCTGCTCTTCTAATTCCACCAGTGCTATTGACTGTCCTAACAGGCATTTCCTATTTTTATGCATCGGATCTTAGCGTGCAAGCCCCAAACCACTTCCTGACAGCGCTATAGCGAAATGATGGCTACAGCGTGATCTTCCAGTTCTGGGAGGGTGTGAATTGACGTCCTCCCAGAACCATGCCCCCCACATGCCCGCTGGGGCACGCAGCCAGTGCGCTCTTTAATCGGAGTACAGGGCCAATCACAACAGCCCTTTACTATGTGATCAGCTGTGTCCAAGCACACACTTGCCGTTATCGGCATTCCTCTCCTTACACTCTGTCACAGAGTGAGGAGAGAAGAGACAGTAACTGACAATTGTGAGAGGTGACTCTTACACTGATAATCAGGGTACTGATCATCACTGTCCTGGTTCTCAGTGCAGCCCCAGAAGTGCCAATCAGTGCTGCCTATCAGTGACTATCAGTAATGCATATCAGTGCCTCCTCCTCAGTGCCTCCTCCTCAGTGCCACCTATCACAGCCTCCTCTTCAGTGCTGCCTATCAGAGCCTCATCAGTGCCCATTAATGCAGCCTCATCAGTGCCCATTAATGCAGCCTTATCAGCACACATAAGTCAAGGAGAAAAATTACTTATTTGCTAAATTTTATAACAGAAACTAAAACAAAAGTTTTTTTTTTGTCAAACTTTTCGGTCCCCAGTGGTGATTAAATACCACCAAAAGAAAACTCCATTTGTATGAAAAAGATGATAAAAATGTCATAAGAGTATAGTGTTGCATGACCGCGCAATTGTCAAAGTGCGTCAGCGCTGAAAGCTGAAAATTGTCCTGGGCTTAATGCCCAGTGGTGAAAGTGGCCAGTATTGAAGTGGTTAAAGTGATAATTATATATATATATATATATATATATATATATATATATATATATATATATAATTTTTTTTAAATAACAAACATTTAATACTTACCTGCTCTGTGCAATGGCTTTGCACAGAGCAACCCAGATCCTCTTTTTCTCTGGTCCCCTGCCAGCGCTCCTGGCTTCTCCCCCTCGACCAGTGGGACACTGGTGTGTGCTCGCTTCTGAGTCCCTCTCTATGATTCCGTAAGACACAGAGCAGCAGCTTGGCCCCGCCCCCAGCTCCCTCCTCATTGACCCACTGGCTGTGATTGACAGCAGTGGGAGCCAATGGCTCCTGTTGTGTCTGAGGAGAGAGAGACCCGGAAAAGCCTTCAGCCTTTACAATCACTTTAACTGCAAACAAATCTAAATATCTACTAAGATATCTTTCTTTTCCAAGAATATACTAGGATATCTTTATGTAATGTGCAGCGCATGTTCACTTATCTCCCTGCCATTTAGCTGTAATCTAAGCCTGTAGAAATCTGGTGATCCTATTTAGAGCTTTCTACCTACTGGCTGCATATCTGGAGAAACACATGCTTCTCCGACTTGAAAAATATCATTTGGGTCCCTTATCTCATTTGCGGTTGTACTAGTACACCAGATTTTTATAGTCATTATTTTATACCTACACAATAAAATAATTCTTTGTCTTGAGCACAATAATTTGAATATATACAAATACAAAAAAATTATTAGATCTATAAAAATAGAAATAAATACAAGAAAAAAATAATAATTTATTTATATATATATACACATACATACATACATACATATGTAGCGGGCAGTTCCTCCCCTCTCCCCGTCCCCTCTATTAAAGTTCTGCTCGCAATGTCTCTGGTCTAGGGGTATGATAGGGGAGGGAGAGGGTGCGCTACGCCTGGCTTCCACCACAGGTGTAAAAGTGGTATCAGCAATGCCTTCCTTCACCTTCGGGCCTGTGTTGTGCATCGGATCCTCCCTCCAAGAGTCTCAGAGAACCTCGTCTGCCAGGAACTTGAGCCACACACCGTTAAAGTCCAACACTCCTTTATTTAGAACATAACATGGACTCCCTTGGCTATAGAACAGAAAAGGAGGTGTGTGTACGAATAGGCCCAGACACAAGTTCGATCCTCCACTCCCCTCCAAAGAGTGGGTTATGGTCTCCGCACAAGGGAAATTCACCTTCCGGATGGTCTCCGACAAGAGACTCACCCGTCACCGGCAGTATGCTGCACCGGGTCTTCAGGTGAGGAGCTCTTCCCGGTCCATTACGCCCACCTCGGATTCAGGCATCCATCTCCGGAGTACCTTAGGATCCTTCCCTCGCGGAACTCAGTGTTGGGCACTGAGCTCCGGACCACCGTCCGAGTACCTCACCCCAGGCTAAAGGTGCCAGGGGTGGAACACGATCTCCGGTGGTCCTCTAGGCCTAGTCCGCCTAGAGGACAAACACGAACTCCATCCGCAGGCTAAAGGTGCCAGGGACCAACCACCCCGTGACCAAGATGGCCGGCCCTTTTATCCCCTCTTCCAGCAAGCACGGCGGGTTCCCTGCCCCACATACCGCTGCCCAGAGAGGACAAAAGTAAGCTCAGCACACAGTGGTATCCGTCCGTCGGCCCATAGTGACAGCGCCACCCAGTGGACCGCCGGAGACACACCACTGGTGTCACCGAAAAATTCAAAAATTACTGCGGGAAAGTAAGTACCCGCTACCCATACATATATATATATATATATATATATATATATATATATATATACACATACACACAAAACACATGTTGGGTTGAAAATTAAAGAAAATAGGGGGGGGGTGCAATATATACATTAATAGACTTATAAATTAATTGTGTCCTTTCCTTGATACAATACAATATGTGCAGTCAAACGGCCTTTTTTCTGTAACTGCAAACGCCGCCAGAACAGACAAATCTATTTTTCTTGGATGTTCTTAGTAAGAACATTAATAGACCCAAAAAAAAATAAAAAAAGGATTACATACTGTGATGTGCTGGCTTGCTTGATTTTTTGGTGCAATATTCTTCAACTCAATTTATTGTCCAATTATACAGCACAGACTGAATACTGCCTCTAGTCACATCTCACTAACTGTAGTTGCCAGTTGACAAAACACAGCAGATTTTTAGCAAGCTTCTGAGCTACTGATCTGGAAGAACTGGAATTAAGTCAATCGCGTGTACTAACTGTGACAATGCAAGGAAATAATCTGTCATTTCCTTCATATGAGAGTATGCTATAACTTCAGCTTGTTTGATGAGAGATGCCATTTCTAGCCAAGCAAACCAGATCGGTCAGTGTCTATTCTAACACTGCCAGTACAGGTGTAACCCAAGATTTAGGTTTAACAACTTCTGGTCCACAACAAATAGGACAACTTCGTGAGAACTGGCAGGATTCTGTACAAACGATTTTAATACAATTCGGTAGAAAGCGCTTGCGGACTTCCTTATGAAAATGATAGTTCTATGGTTGCCTCATTTTTTTTTTTTAGAGGCAATGACTTGGAACAAACATGTATATCAGGAACTCTGAACAATCTGATCTTCCTGATTTCCATAAATGTCCTATGACTTGAGTCTATGCCAAAGTAAAGAATTCCGAGGCTGCCAAGCAACTAGCCATGATCGCTTACAAAGACTTGTACAAGTTTCCTTTAAAAGAGGAAATGAACTGTGAAAGCTGTGCCCATAAAAAGAAGAGAGCAAAGTATTATGCAGCGTACACACGATCGTTTTTCATGCCATTTTTTAAACCAACGTTTTTCTCATCGTTTTTTTTTCATGTTTCCTCTCAAGCCTGTCTTGCGTACACACGATCATTTTAAAAAATGTTCAAGCAAAGCGCAGTGACGTACAACACGTACGACGGCACTATAAAGGGGAAGTTCCATTCGGATAGCGCCACCCTTCATGTTAGTAAAGTTTGTTGAGCGACGATTCGCGCTTTTCAGCCTCCTGCTTTTCAGTCCGTTACAGCGTGACGAATGTGCTATCTCCATTACAAATGCTAGTTTTACCAGAACGTGCGCTCCCATCTCATACTTGATTCTGAGCATGCGCGTTTTTTTTCACCTCGTCAAAGCATACACACCATCGTTTTTCACGTCGTTAAAAAAAACGACATGAAAAACGACGTGAAAAAATAGAGCATGTTTGAAATTTTTAATGGCCGTTTTTCACGTCGTTAAAAATGCTCTGGAGCATACACACGATCGGTTTTAATGCCCATTTTTAAAAATGGAATTTTTAACGGCATGAAAAACGATCGTGTGTATGGGGCATTAGTCACCAGCTTTGCCTGGAATTTTCCTGCACCAGATATTTTTTTCCATTACCAACTTTACCTTACCTTGTTCTGAATGGTTGCTGTGTAAAGGCAGCCATCATGGTAGAGGGAGGTTTTGCTTAAAGTTGTATGTGGGTGCAGAATGGTGTGGCGGCAATAACTCACACACAGTCCAAGTGCAATTGGTAAAACTTGTATTGAAGCAAAGGCAAAAAACAGCTCACAACAAACCTGATGGGAGAACTCCCAACCAGGAACACTCAAATGCCAACAGCACGTAGCCTAACAGGTATCAGCCGTACTGACAGTGTCTATCTGGAAGGGTAGAATGTGGCATGGCCATCTCGTACCCAAACACAAAGGTGTCCAAGCAATTAACGAACCATAAGCTTTCCTTTCTCCTCTGGAACTTTTCCCAAGGAGACCTGTTTCTATACTAACCACACGTGATGGCACACCAAACCTGGGCATCAGGGACTTAAATAGGCTTTGCCTTATTCAAGATGAATTAAGGTACAAAAAAAACCTTCTGACTTTAGAACCACTTTAATCCAGCTATAAAAGAAATGTAAAATTACTACATGTAGTTTAGCAATTGCTGATAATCATCTATTTTGAGGTTTCAGCATTAAAGTGTACTTGTCATAAAAGACTTATGTAGGCCATCATTGCTGGCCTCCTTTAGAGAATATGAGTCGCCTGCTGTGTCAACATCAATACTCTTGGAGTCACAGATCTGAAACACGTATGCAGGGAAATGAATTCCTCATCTGCATGCATGTCCCAGCTCATTGACTCAAACAATCTAAGCCAAAGCACCAGTAGGACATCCAGACTGCAACCATTTTCAGAAGAAAAGGCAGCACTGGAATCCTCCATACTTTTCTCATAATAGATCTAGAGCATCTTTTTAATTTTTTTCCTAGACAGTGGAGAGTGGTTAGAACCATAGAGTTTATGTCCAGTATTCTTTTAGGATTATCTTTGTCCCTGTTGGGGCCATTCACTCTTTCTGTTATGGTTGCAAATGCCACTGGAACAGGAAGTGGTAGGAAATCCAAAACATAACCGGTGTCATTAGAAGAAAGGGTACCGTACAGGGAAGTATCCCAATAGGTAAATCTTTTCCAGGAACAATTGTTAAAAAGGTGATTGCATTTAATTTTGGTCTTTGAGCAGTAAAAAAAATCAGTCTGTAGATGCAGTAAAGCATGCTTGTTGTACTCACTATGGAACCTAAGGGGTTAATCCTCCACATTGTGTAAAAAGGCTGTTTGATTCTGTCTTCTATGATCCTCCCGTTCTTTCACTGTCCCTAATCCATCCCCTGATAATACAGAGCATTTGGAGTTACTCTGCACATGCTCAGTTTGGTGTGTATTGCTAGAGATTTATTTATTTTTTCTTGGGAGGATGCATGTGATCAGCACATGGCTAATCAGCACTGTCCAGACAGAGGGTCAGGGGTCCTGCTGCCTCATAGGACAATCAGGGGAGAATGAAAACTCCTCCTACATGCTTTAACCACACACTAGCAGAAGTCACAAGATGGCTATATACTGCTTATGGGAAAAGGTATTTAGCATTTTTGATTTATCAAAATGATTGCATGTCCAAGTTCTGTGTACTGTGGGAGACCACATATAGTGAATGCAGGGTCCTGGGCTTAGCAACACCGTATATGTTATACGTTCTGTTCAATAAAGGTTTCTTAATAATGATCCTACACAGCATGATCCATATTCTGATTCATGTATGAGAAATAAATACATAATAAACATAAACCCTGCATACAATATCGTGTTTCCCTGAAAATAATACCTACCCGATAATAAGACCTACCTAGCATTTCGGGAAGGGCTGCCCTACCCCGAAAATAAGCCCTAGTATAAAGTTGTTGTAAACTGCTAGAATCCTCACTATTGCGATTGTTGTTGTATAGTGTGAAAGGCGTGTGTTTTCTGTGGTATTGTTTAATCAGTTGCCTTCTTTTAGCGCCGCTATATGCTGCTCTCCCCTTCTCTTCTTCTGGCTGTCAGTGGGGGATCTCGGCCCCCCTCCCCCTGCATTGCTCAGAGGGGGCCATGGAAGCGCCACTCAGCTGATGTTCACTGCTCTCCCCTTCTCTTTTCCTGCATGTCAACAGGGGGATCTCAGCCTCCCACCCCCTGCATTGCTCAGAGCGGGTCATGGAAGAGCCACTCAGCTGATGTTCACTGCTCTCCCCTTCTCTTCTCCTGGATGTCAGTGGGGGATCTCGGCCCCCCTCCCCCTGCATTGCTCAGAGGGGGCCATGGAAGCGCCGCTCAGCTGATGTTCACTGCTCTCCCCTTCTCTTCTCCTGGATGTCAGCAGGGGGATCTCAGCCCCCCTCCCCCTGCATTGCTCGGAGCGGGCCATGGAAGCGCCGCTCAGCTGATGTTCACTGCTCTCCCCTTCTCTTCTCCTGGATGTCAGCAGGGGAGATCTCGGCCCCCCTCCCCTTCTAAAGTGCTCGGTACAAGGAAGACAGCTCAGGCAAGTCATGGAAGCGCCGAGCGACGCTATAGGAAGGGGAGACATACACCTTTTTACATTGTATATTGCTGTAGTGGAGAGGATTCTGGCAGTTTACAAGCACTTTTGCTTTTATTCACACTTGGAACATTGCACAGCAAGCCCTACCCCGAAAATAAGCCCTACTGTGTTATTGGTGGCCAAAATTACTATAAGACCCGGGCTTATTTTCAGGGAAACACAGTATGTACAGATTAATTTGCTATTGTTGTAAGGCCTCATTTACACATGTGTGATGTGTTAAGCATATTGGGGTGTGTTGGCAGGCCATTCAAAATTAATGCCTGAATATGTTAACGCTCTGTACATATTTGAAGGTTAGACAAATACAACATTTCATATTCCTGATATGTGCCACATACTATACCATATGCTTGTACTCCAATAATCAGACTTGTCCTGACAAGCCCCTCCCCCCTGCAAAGTCACTCACTGGGAAGATCAGTGTGCTGCTGTTCTTCCTCCCCAACTCTCTGAGCTCTATATGTAGAGCTGAGAACAGAGGGAATGTGACTATAAAAAAAAAAAAAAGGGGGGGGGAAGGGTATTTATAATGCTTTTTATATCTATACACAATTTTTGTGACTTTAATTTCTATTTTAAACTGAATGGATTGTTTTACAAGGTGAAAGTTTACATATACTTTATATGGGACCTAAAGAAAATGTCACCAGATCCATCAGAGGTATTTTGCCTAGTAAATGAACAGCTCCTTGTAGCCCAATCTGAAGTTCATTTCATTTGTGCTGGGATGGTTTACTATTAAAAAGAACCATAACCTGTGCCAGATAAGGAAGTCATAAACATATACTATGAACTCTAGGCAGATATAAAAGACACAAATGAAGGCGGCTCTGTAATCAGTAATATTTAATGTATTATTTAAATGCAAGCAGTACTTTATAAGTACTGGGATGTGCCCTGGTATTGCCCTCCTGCAGCCCCTGTACAGCAGGACTGGTGTGCGAGAGGATGAAGCCAAGCAATTCTTTGGCCACCAAGAAGCATGCTGATATGACAAGAAAGCAGAGTGACAAAGAGATGAGCTACTGCTTCTTCTTTCACTGTCCAGTCACATGCGAGTCCAAGACAAACTGAGCTTACAGGAAAAGGGTTGAATGATGTTGGCCATAAAGACGGAGGATATCTAGTGGCAGATAAAGTTACTGGCAATTAAATTTCTAGATTGAAGCTGACTATTGCAGCAAAGGCTGGTTTTGTTATTTTACTTTTAATGGACTATTCGTTTTTCTCATGTTATTTTTTGCTGAAGTCCTTCTTTGAACAATTTGACAGACCTTCCATAGATATAGGACAATCCGAATTATTGTAATCAAGTTCTCACAATCCCGATCAAGGATTTTTATAGAAAAAAATACATAATTTACATTCAGACAGGCTAATTAATGCGTGAGACACCCAAGGTAACGGAGCTACTCTGAATTGCTAGCAAGTGCTAAAGATAAAGCTGTTGTTCACAAACCAGCCAGGTCAGCACTGCCATATACTGTACGTAAGTGGGCAGATGGCTGTATTTCTATACATATTTAGCATGCTGAATTATCAGTAGCTCTTAATACTGAAATTACGCTGTGCTTCTTTGACCTGTTTATCCAACTTTGAGAATGAGTCATAATATTAAAGTAGATGTAAACCCTATCCAGATGACATTTAGTTTGCTAAAAGCACTGTGAAAATATATAAATTGCCATGTTTTTTTTTTCATTCTTTGTTGCATCTCAGTGCTGCTCATCTCTTCCAACCTCTTTGCAGCCACTTCTCTGTATCACGTATGTGCTTCAATGGCAGCTATAGGTCACTGCTCAGGAAAATCTTCATGGTGATAACAGTCTACCATGCCTGGGCAATTAGTGCTGACTCAGCTGCTCGGTCTTATTGGAAGTGCATGTGACAAGCTAACAATGAAAAAGAGCAATGGCTGAAGGAGACGCTAACTCATATTGGTGTGGGGAAAGCTTTTAGTAAATGGATAGAGGCTATATACTCGGTTCCATCTGCAGCTGTTAGAATCAATGAGGTGACTTCTCCATATTTTAATTTGACCAATGGCACTAGACAAGGATGTCCCTTATCCCCATTGATCTTCATATTAACCCAAGAACCATTTTTGTGACGTGTACGAGGAAGCGCTGATATCCAGGGCTTTCCAATTGGCAAGTCGGATCATAAAACTGCGGCTTTTGCGGTCGACATATTGTTTTTTATTATATCTCCGGAAACTACGTTGCCAAATTTATTAAGCAAGTTTAAATCGGTACAATATACTTTCGAAAATTAAAATCAATATTCAAAAATTTGAATTGCTTAATATTACGTTGGCCCCTGTTCGTGTGCAAGCCCTCCAATTATAATTCTCTTTTCCATGGACATTCTCCCACCTGACATACTTAGGGGTCAAATTGACTTCTTCAGTGGATAAAATATTTTTAGCAAATTTTCCACCAATACTACGGGATCTTTCCTCTGATTTGGAGAGATGGTACAAGGGCTCTTATATATGTATAGGTAGGAACTCTATTCTTAAAATGAATATCCTGCCAAGGCTATTGTATCTCTCTTTCAGACACTACCAATAGTCGTCCAAGGTCTTTTTTGAAATCAGTGCATAGTGTCTTTATCAGATTTATCTGGGCAAAAAAGCCATTGCCGAAACCCACGGAGGCATGGCCTTCCCGGACCCAATTCAATACTACCAGGCAGTACACCTCACTAGGGTACTAGCATGGTGTAGAGACAGGAGACATAAAGCCTGGGTAACGATCGGACAATCTTGTACCGAGATTCCACTTCAATGTGGGCCATGGTTACTGCCAAGATCACTTGGAACCTTATAGCACCATTCCCTTATAGGGGCAACTCAGAGTAGTGCAACAAAGTCATCTTTTTTCCTACACAGTATTGGGGAACCCAGCCACACTGATAGCTGTTTTAAACAAACTTTTGGGCAAGGTAAATTTTGTTTAGGTGATTACCTTGAAGTCTCTAGGTTGAAGACTAGGGCGGAAATACAGTTGTTGTTTAATCCACCATTGGACCCGTGGCAGATGCAGCAACTTCCCATTTTCTTAGCTCTCTCCTTTGTGGGGGGGGGGTGGTCAAACTGCTCTAATAATACGGCGTTGGAAAATGTATGCTTGGTAGAAGAACCCTCTAGCCATGGGGTATCTGGGGCATATAAAGTGCCAACACATCCTCCTGAGGGTTTTGCCCTGGGATTCCTCCAGAAATGGGAAAGAGATTTGGACACCATATTCTCCGAAGAGCAGCGGCATCATATTCTATACTTTGCCCACTATTCTTCAGTGGCTAGTAAATATCAATAACGGAGTTATAAGATCCTCACAAGTTGGTATAAAGTTTCATCCCTGCTACAGAAAATCTATCCTGAAAGGATGAATACCTGTTGGCGTCGTGGAGAGGTAAAGGGTACCGTGTTGCATATTTTTTGGTCCTGCTGGAAATTGGAGGAGTTTTGGTCTAAAGTGCTAAACATATAAGGCAGCTCCCCGGCTATGATCTGGGATCGGACCTTGCCAGATATCTTCTTCATCTCTCAGATTTTTCAAAGCGTAAATATAAAAATTCAATGGTCGTCCTTCTTCTGAATACAGCTAAGGCATGCGTTCCAGCCCTGAGGAAGCAGGAATCGCCTCCTTCGATTTCGCTGTGGCTCACAAAAATAGCTTGGAGAAAGGTATTGCAACTATGCAAGGTAAAGAAATGTAATAAAAAATGGACACAGTGGTCCCTTTTTGTTTATTCTAGGGAATATGGCCTTGCGCTAGTGGAGGGGGAATAGAGGCTTTCTAAATTATCCTATATCTTTTTTTTTTTTTTGTATTGTTTTTAAGACTATTGTACAGTCAGGACGGCAGAGGTCGAAGAGTATGCCACCATTAGAACCATAATATTAGGAATATATATGACTTTCAAGATTGTGTGTGCCTAACAAAAACAAAACTGAATTGTGTTGTGTTATTTCGTGGTACGCACGCAATTGTGTCATGTTTGTTTGTTTGTATGGAAAATTGTTTAAAATAAAGATCGGAGAAAGGTATTGCAACTATACCTTATTTAAAAAAAAAAAAAAAAAAGAGAAAGAAGCAATGAGTTGAAAGTGGCAGAGCGCGATCACCTTATAACAGAACGAGCCTGAACAAGAACTTTTAATGGCAGAATCAGTAAACATTGCTTTAATTTAAAATTACAACACCACACTAAAGAATGAGATTATAGTGATTGGGTTTATAAATACTTTAAAGATATATGACTAAATGAAAAGTTAAATTACACACGTAAACAAATTTTAGCTACTAAAAGGATTTTTAATTCTGTTTAGCCAATCTTGTGATCCAGGTATCCCTGCCAGACAGCACAGATAAGTGCTTACCCCTGGAGACCACCCTCCATGCAGACTGCACTGCATATGAGCAATATAGCCTGACCCCTGTGCTCTGGCAAAGAAAGACACAGCATGACAACTTTTCCCTCTCACATTCCACAGCAGTTATTAAACAGTAGTGATGAGCCGAACACCCCCGGGTTCGGTTCGCACCAGAACCCGCGAACGGACCGAAAGTTCGAACGAACATTAGAACCCTATTAAATACAATGGATGCGAACGTTCGAATTCTAAAGTGCTAATTATAACAACTATTATGCATGTTATTGTCCTAAAAAGGGTTTGGGAACCCGGGTTCTGCACCAGGGGACATGTATCAATGCAAAAAGAAGTTTTAAAAACGGTCGTTTTTCGGGAGCAGTCATTTTAATGATGCATAAAGTGAAAAAAAAAAAGTCAAATATTCCTTTAAATATCGTACCTGGGGGGTGTCTAAAGTATGCCTGTGAAGTGCCACGTGTTTCCCGTGTTTAGAACTGTCCCTGCACAAAATGACACTTCTAAAGGAAAAAAAAGCCATTTAAAACTGCTTGCGGCTTTAATGTAATGTCTGGTCCCGGTAATATGGATGAAATTCTTTAAGAAAAATGGCATAGCTACCCCATGACCCCCCCCCTACCCCAGCCCATTACCAGCCCCTTTGGGTCTTGTATGGATATTAAGGGGAACCCCGCACATAAAATAAAAAAGGCCCTATATACTCTGAACAGCCCTATACAGGCGGTGCATACAAGACAGGGACTGTAGGTTTGTTCTTATGTAGAGTCTGTTTGTAATTTTGAACAGGTACATTGTTGAAGTGTAGCTCCAGACCAAAAATCTATTTTTAAACTTTTTGGAAAACATAGGTAAGGGTTATCACCCCTGTAACATTTGTTTTGCTGTCTGTGCCCCTGTTCAGAACATTTCACCTCACTTTCCGTCCCAATGACAACTCTTTTTGAAATGTGGTCTTTTTCTTGAAACAAGGATTGCTGATAAAGCATCAGTACAGAGGAGACACCTTTCTCCCATATTTATTCTTACAGGAGAGAATTTTCCTTCCTAGTGGTAGATTTCCTCTCACTTCCTGTTGTCTTCTTGCGTTTGCAAGTAGGAGTCGTTTGTAAGTTGGATGTTTGAAAGTAGGGACCTGCCGTATATACTCTGCAGAAATAGGCCCCTTAGTTGTTGGTGTTGGCACAACACTGTAAGCACTCACAGTTACTCTTGGTTGGTGCTGGAACGCCCTGCTGTCAACTATTATATCAGGAATTTTAATTACATATAATTGTTGAACAGTGGTAGTAAAAATTGGGCCTTTGATGGTGGTGCTGGTGCCACAACACTGTAAGCCCTGACAGTTACTCTTGGTGGGTGCAGCAATGGGCCCTGCTGTGAATTATTAGATCAAGAATTGTAATTACATGCCCCTGTTGAACAGGGGCTGAAAAATTGGGCCTTAGGCACTGGTGGCACAACACTGCAACCCCTCACAGATACTGTACTTGGAGCACAGCAATGAGCCCTGTTGCAAAGTATTGCTTCAAAAATTGTAATGACACGCCCCTGTTAAACAGGGGCTGAAAAATTGGGCCTTAGGCACTGGTGGCACAACACTGCAACTCCTCACAGATACTGTACTTGGAGCACAGCAATGAGCCCTGTTGCAAAGTATTGCTTCAAAAATTGTAATGACACGCCCCTGTTAAACAGGGGCTGAAAAATTGGGCCTTAGGCACTGGTGGCACAACACTGCAACTCCTCACAGATACTGTACTTGGAGCACAGCAATGAGCCCTGTTGCAAAGTATTGCTTCAAAAATTGTAATTACACGCCCCTGTTAAACAGGGGCTGAAAAATTGGGCGTTAGGCACTGGTGGCGGCACCCATAAACAAAAATGATCTTACAAGCTATCATCATCAATCGTATCATTGAGGACTCGGAGGAGGAGGATAGCCAGTCAACATAACAGAACAGGCACTCAGCATCAGCATCAGTCTTGAAGGGATGTGACATGTTAAAATCAATTAGTCTGTTATATCAGCATCAGGTGTGTGGTAGCTGGTGGTGATCCAAGACTGGTTCATCTTGATGAAAGTCAGTCGATCAACCGAGTCGGTGGACAGGCGCACCCTGTGATCCGTGACAAATCCTCCAGCAGCACTGAATGTGCGTTCCGAAAGAACGCTGGATGCAGGACAGGCCAGTAGCTCAATTGCATACTGTGCAAGCTCTGGCCAGTGATCCATCCTCAAGACCCAGTAAGCCAGAGGATTTTCGGTGGGGAAGGTGTCCAAGTCTGACCTTGCCCCTAGATATTCCTGCACCATGTTTATCAGACGCTGGCGATGGTTGCTGGAACCGATCATACTTTGGGGCTGCGGACTAAAGAATTGTCTGAACGCATCGGTCAGACGGCCACCTTCCCCACCGCTCCTTCTTTGACTGGCCGAAGCCTCAGCAACTCGTTGTCCAGGACCAGGAGTTTGCAACCTCCCAGTCTCTGGGAACGCGTTGCACAGACCTTTCTGCAAGGCCTCCCGGAGTTGTCTCATCCTCTGCTCCCTCTGCGACGGTAACATAAGGTCCGCAACCTTACCCTTGTACCGTGGATCAAGGAGAGTGGCCAGCCAGTAATGGTCCCTCTCCTTGATCCGAAGAATACGAGGATCCTTCCGCAGACTTTGCAGGATCAGGGAGGCCATGCAGCGTAGGTTTGCTGAGGCATTCGCTCCGGAGTCCTCTGGGTCACTAAGGACGACATGATCCGCAGCCACCTCCTCCCAGCCACGTACAAGTCCACTGGTTTCTTGGGACTGTAAATCATCCCTAAAAGACTGCTGCTGATGATGCTGAGTGCCAGCCTCCACCTCCATGCTGACACAATCCTCCTCCTCCTCCTCCTCCTCCTCCTCCTCCTCTTCCTGTGCGATGGGTGGGACAGAAGGAACACTGTCTGGGTAAAGGGGGCCTTGAGAGGCAAGGAAGTCCTCCTCTTCCTGCCTCTGTTCTGCCTCAAGTGCCATGTCCATTATTCCACGCAGCGTGTGCTCCAACAGGTGGACAAGAGGTACAGTGTCACTGATGCATGCACTGTCACTGCTCACCATCCTCGTGGCCTCCTCAAATGGTGCCAGGACAGTGCATGCATCCCTGATCATGCCCCACTGGCGTGGAGAAAAAAAAACAAGCTCCCCTGACCCTGTCCTGGTGCCGTAGTCGCACAGGTACTCATTGATGGCCCTCTGCTGCGTGTGCAGCCGCTGCAGCATGGCCAACGTTGAGTTCCACCTGGTGGGCATGTCACATATAAGGCGGTTCTTGGGCAGGTTCAACTCCTTTTGCAGCTCAGCCAGGCGAGCACTGGCATTATAAGATCTGCGGAAATGCACACAGACTTTCCTGGCCTGCCTCAGGACATCCTGTAAGCCCGGGTACCTGCCCAAGAAGCGCTGCACCACCAGGTTAAGGACGTGAGCCACACAGGGCACATGGGTCAGTTGTCCCTGTCGGAGGGCGGAGAGGAGGTTGGTGCCATTGTCGCAAACCACCATTCCTGGCTTAAGCTGGCGTGGCGTCAACCACCTCTCGGCCTGGCCCTGCAGAGCAGACAGGACCTCTGCCCCAGTGTGGCTTCTGTCCCCCAAACACACCAGCGCAAGCACGGCATGGCATCTTTTTGCCTGCGTACTTGCGTAGCCCCGTGAACGGCTACGGAGCACCGCTGGTTCATAGGACAAACCACAGGAAGAGGCCATGGAGGAAGAAGAAGAGGAGGGGGTGGAGGAGAGAGGTGTGTCACAACCAGTAGTAGCATTTTGGAGGCGTGGCGGTGGGACAACCTCCAACACTACTGCACCTTGTCCTGAATCCTTCCCAGCTGCCAAAAGAGTGACCCAATGGGCCGTGAAAGAAAGGTAACGTCCCTGTCCATGCCTGCTGGACCATGAGTCAGCGGTAATATGCACCTTACCGCTGACCGCCCTGTCCAGCGAGGCCAAGACATTGCCTTCCACATGCCGGTAGAGAGCCGGAATAGCCTTCCGTGAGAAAAAGTGGCGTTTGGGAACCTGCCACTGAGGAACCGCACATTGCACAAACTCACGGAAGGGGGCCGAGTCTACCAACTGAAAAGGCAGCAGTTGAAGCGCTAGCAATTTAGCCAAGCTAGCATTCAACCGCTGGGCATGTGGATGGCTGGGAGTGAACTTCTTTCGACGGTCCAGCAGCTGGGGCAGGGAAATTTGCCTGCTAGAATCGGACGTCGGTGTACTGCTAGCAGAGTGGCCGCAAGTACTTGGCTGCGACACACCTAATTCTACACCTTCATTCCTCTCAGTGCATGTTTCAGAGAGGACTGAAGTTATAGTGGGGTTGGAGATCCCAGCTGATGCGGTGCAAGGAGAGGTCCGCTTTGTTCTTTGGTGTGGGTCTTTGAGGTAGGCTTGCCAACGAGCTGCATGGCAGGTCAACATATGTCTGGTCAGGCATGTGGTACCCAAGCGGCTGATGTTTTGGCCACGCGATATACGCTTGAGACATATGTTGCAAACAGCAGCTGTGCGATCTGATGCACTAGCCTCAAAAAAGGCCCACACCAAAGAACTTTTTGAATGACGGGCAGAGGCAGCGCCCTGCACAGGCGGAGCTCTGCGGTGTGATTCCGTCGGTGTACTGCCCTTACGCTGGCCACCAAAGGGCATCCTGCCTCGTTGGAGATGTGCCTCCTCCTCATCCTCCTCCTCCTCCTCTCTCCTATTAGGCACCCACGTGGAGTCAGTGACCTCATCATCCCCTCCCTCCTCATCACTGGAGCCAATCTGGCAGTATGCTGCAGCTGCTGGAACATGACTGCCAGATTGGTGTCCTTCTTGAGCATCCCCTCTGTCTGCTCTCACGCTACTGCCTTCCTCTAGCTGGGTTTCATCATCAGACCCTTCGAAACGCTGGGCATCCTCCTGGAGCATGTACCCAACACTGTGCTGAAACAGTTCGGGGGACTCCTCAGGAGGAGGACATGGTGGGTCTAGGGAAGGAGTGACTGATGATTTGTCTGACATTGATACCAGGGAAGACGACGCTTTGGCAGCTGCTTTTCCAGTACCCTGAGCCTGGGTGAGAGAGGATGAGGAGGAGGAGGAGGGCTTGGTCATCCACTCTACCAAGTCTTCGGCATGATGTGGCTCAACATGTCCAGCTGCCGAAAAGAAGGACAAGCGTGTCCCATGGCCATGTGCTGATGACAATGCACCGCGTCCACGACCAGCACTGTTGCCCCCAGACACAGAGCCTGCTTGCCCTCTTTTATTGCCTCCTGACTGTCTGCCTCTCCTTGTTTGCCTTCCAGACATTCTAATAGATGGCCTGCAGGGAGATGGGAAAAAAGCAATAAGGGCTACCTTCAGGTGTCCTTCTCTGTCCCTTGAAACAAGGACTTTCACAGTGAAAGAAACTGACACTCTCCCTACCTACAGTTTTCTGTCCCTAGAAAAAATATTTTTTTTAAGCACAATATAGCACAAGGACAATTCACTCACTGTCCTTACAGGTCCCTGGAAACAAGGACTTGCAGAGTGAAAGAAAAAAAACACTCTCCCTACCTACAGTTTTCTGTCCCTAGAAAAAATGTTTTTTTTAATCACAATATAGCACAAGGACAATTCACTCACTGTCCTTACAGGTCCCTGGAAACAAGGACTTGCAGAGTGAAATAAACTGACACTCTCCATACCTACAGTTTTCTGTCCCTAGAATAAATGTTTTTTTTAAGCACAATATAGCACAAGGACAATTCACTCACTGTCCTTACAGGTCCCTGGAAACAAGGACTTGCAGAGTGAAAGAAAAAAAACACTCTCCCTACCTACAGTTTTCTGTCCCTAGAAAAAATGTTTTTTTTAATCACAATATAGCACAAGGACAATTCACTCACTGTCCTTCCAGGTCCCTGGAAACAAGGACTTGCAGAGTGAAATAAACTGACACTCTCCCTACCTACAGTTTTCTGTCCCTAGAATAAATGTTTTTTTTAAGCACAATATAGCACAAGGACAATTCACTCACTGTCCTTACAGGTCCCTGGAAACAAGGACTTGCAGAGTGAAAGAAAAAAAACACTCTCCCTACCTACAGTTTTCTGTCCCTAGAAAAAATGTTTTTTTTTATCACAATATAGCACAAGGACAATTCACTCACTGTCCTTACAGGTCCCTGGAAACAAGGACTTGCAGAGTGAAAGAAAAAAAACACTCTCCCTACCTACAGTTTTCTGTCCCTAGAAAAAATGTTTTTTTTAATCACAATATAGCACAAGGACAATTCACTCACTGTCCTTACAGGTCCCTGGAAACAAGGACTTGCAGAGTGAAATAAACTGACACTCTCCCTACCTACAGTTTTCTGTCCCTAGAATAAATGTTTTTTTAAGCACAATATAGCACAAGGACAATTCACTCACTGTCCTTACAGGTCCCTGGAAACAAGGACTTGCAGAGTGAAAGAAAAAAAACACTCTCCCTACCTACAGTTTTCTGTCCCTAGAAAAAATGTTTTTTTTAATCACAATATAGCACAAGGACAATTCACTCACTGTCCTTCCAGGTCCCTGGAAACAAGGACTTGCAGAGTGAAATAAACTGACACTCTCCCTACCTACAGTTTTCTGTCCCTAGAATAAATGTTTTTTTTAAGCACAATATAGCACAAGGACAATTCACTCACTGTCCTTACAGGTCCCTGGAAACAAGGACTTGCAGAGTGAAAGAAAAAAAACACTCTCCCTACCTACAGTTTTCTGTCCCTAGAAAAAAAATTTTTTTATCACAATATAGCACAAGGACAATTCACTCACTGTCCTTACAGGTCCCTGGAAACAAGGACTTGCAGAGTGAAAGAAAAAAAACACTCTCCCTACCTACAGTTTTCTGTCCCTAGAAAAAATGTTTTTTTTAATCACAATATAGCACAAGGACAATTCACTCACTGTCCTTACAGGTCCCTGGAAACAAGGACTTGCAGAGTGAAATAAACTGACACTCTCCCTACCTACAGTTTTCTGTCCCTAGAATAAATGTTTTTTTTAAGCACAATATAGCACAAGGACAATTCACTCACTGTCCTTACAGGTCCCTGGAAACAAGGACTTGCAGAGTGAAAGAAAAAAAACACTCTCCCTACCTACAGTTTTCTGTCCCTAGAAAAAATGTTTTTTTTAATCACAATATAGCACAAGGACAATTCACTCACTGTCCTTCCAGGTCCCTGGAAACAAGGACTTGCAGAGTGAAATAAACTGACACTCTCCCTACCTACAGTTTTCTGTCCCTAGAATAAATGTTTTTTTTAAGCACAATATAGCACAAGGACAATTCACTCACTGTCCTTACAGGTCCCTGGAAACAAGGACTTGCAGAGTGAAAGAAAAAAAACACTCTCCCTACCTACAGTTTTCTGTCCCTAGAAAAAATGTTTTTTTTTATCACAATATAGCACAAGGACAATTCACTCACTGTCCTTACAGGTCCCTGGAAACAAGGACTTGCAGAGTGAAAGAAAAAAAACACTCTCCCTACCTACAGTTTTCTGTCCCTAGAAAAAATGTTTTTTTTAATCACAATATAGCACAAGGACAATTCACTCACTGTCCTTACAGGTCCCTGGAAACAAGGACTTGCAGAGTGAAATAAACTGACACTCTCCCTACCTACAGTTTTCTGTCCCTAGAATAAATGTTTTTTTTAAGCACAATATAGCACAAGGACAATTCACTCACTGTCCTTACAGGTCCCTGGAAACAAGGACTTGCAGAGTGAAAGAAAAAAAACACTCTCCCTACCTACAGTTTTCTGTCCCTAGAAAAATTTTTTTTTTTAATCACAATATAGCACAAGGACAATTCACTCACTGTCCTTACAGGTCCCTGGAAACAAGGACTTGCAGAGTGAAATAAACTGACACTCTCCCTACCTACAGTTTTCTGTCCCTAGAATAAATGTTTTTTTTAAGCACAATATAGCACAAGGACAATTCACTCACTGTCCTTACAGGTCCCTGGAAACAAGGACTTGCAGAGTGAAAGAAAAAAAACACTCTCCCTACCTACAGTTTTCTGTCCCTAGAAAAAATGTTTTTTTTAATCACAATATAGCACAAGGACAATTCACTCACTGTCCTTACAGGTCCCTGGAAACAAGGACTTGCAGAGTGAAATAAACTGACACTCTCCCTACCTACAGTTTTCTGTCCCTAGAATAAATGTTTTTTTTAAGCACAATATAGCACAAGGACAATTCACTCACTGTCCTTACAGGTCCCTGGAAACAAGGACTTGCAGAGTGAAAGAAAAAAAACACTCTCCCTACCTACAGTTTTCTGTCCCTAGAAAAAATGTTTTTTTTAATCACAATATAGCACAAGGACAATTCACTCACTGTCCTTACAGGTCCCTGGAAACAAGGACTTGCAGAGTGAAATAAACTGACACTCTCCCTACCTACAGTTTTCTGTCCCTAGAATAAATGTTTTTTTTAAGCACAATATAGCACAAGGACAATTCACTCACTGTCCTTACAGGTCCCTGGAAACAAGGACTTGCAGAGTGAAAGAAAAAAAACACTCTCCCTACCTACAGTTTTCTGTCCCTAGAAAAAATGTTTTTTTTAATCACAATATAGCACAAGGACAATTCACTCACTGTCCTTCCAGGTCCCTGGAAACAAGGACTTGCAGAGTGAAATAAACTGACACTCTCCCTACCTACAGTTTTCTGTCCCTAGAATAAATGTTTTTTTTAAGCACAATATAGCACAAGGACAATTCACTCACTGTCCTTAGAGGTCCCTGGAAACAAGGACTTGCAGAGTGAAAGAAAATAAACACTCTCCCTACCTACAGTTTTCTGTCCCTAGAAAAAATGTTTTTTTTTAAGCACAATATAGCACAAGGACAATTCACTCACTGTCCTTCCAGGTCCCTGGAAACAAGGACTTGCAGAGTGAAAGAAAAAAAACACTCTCCCTACCTACAGTTTTCTGTCCCTAGAAAAAATGTTTTTTTTAATCACAATATAGCACAAGGACAATTCACTCACTGTCCTTACAGGTCCCTGGAAACAAGGACTTGCAGAGTGAAAGAAACTGACACTCTCCCTACCTACAGTTTTCTGTCCCTAGAATAAATGTTTTTTTAAGCACAATATAGCACAAGGACAATTCACTCACTGTCCTTCCAGGTCCCTGGAAACAAGGACTTGCAGAGTGAAAGAAACTGACACTGTCCCTACCTACAGTTTTCTGTCCCTAGAATAAATGTTTTTTTTAAGCACACTATAGCACAAGCACAAAACACACTGACACTCTCCCTACCTATCCTTCTCTTTCCCTAAACTAAAGGAATCCAGGTTAAGCAAGAAAGAAATAACAGTCACTGTCCCTGCCTATGCTGCTCTATCCCTGCTCCGGAACACACTACACTAGGCCGCCGTGCTGGCGGCCTTTTATAGTGTGGGGCGTGTACTAAACACCCTCAGCAATAATTGGCCACAGGCATCCTGCCTGTGGCCAATCATTGCTCTCCTCGCTGCCGGCGCTGTGATTGGCCAAGCATGCGGGGTCACAGTGCATGCTTGGCCAATCACAGCGCCTGGATGACACTGCGATGGCGTAGTGCATTGTGGGCCGTTCGCGTCACTCGAATTTGGCGCGAACGGCCCAAATCGTTCGATCTTCGTCGAACGATCGAACAGCCGATGTTCGAGTCGAACGTATGTTCGACTCGAACACGAAGCTCATCCCTATTAAACAGTCATAATACCCCCAATAAGCGAGTATTTGAAAAAAATGTCAGAATAAAAGTCAATTAGGATTCAACATATTTATTTGGTTTAGGTGTGAATAGATTGGGAAAGGGTTTAATACCCTTGTCAGGTTCTACTGTCATTCATTGCTCCATAATTTACAATTACTTACTGTCCTGGGACAGCCTTTTTCCCAAAAATAAAGTGAAGGAATCTCTCTAATAGCAACAGGAAGTCGTTTTTTTTTTCTTTTTTCTTTTTTCAATAATTTATTTTATTGGTTAAAAAAACAGCTGCACTTAACATTTTGAGTGAAGCTCCACTTTAAAGCAGAACTATACAGCTTTACAACTACACCAAAACCAATTACAAATGGGGTTTATTTACTAAAGGCAAATCCACTGTACACTGCAAGTGCACTTGGAAGTGCAGTCGCTCTAGATCTGAGGGGGACATGCAAGGAAAATATAAAACAGCATTTTAGCTTGCACATGATTGGATGATAAAATCAGCAGAGCTTCCCCTCATTTTGGATCTTTCCCTCAGATCTATAGTGACTGCACTTCCAAGCGCACTTGTAGTGCACAGTAAATTAGTAAAAATAAACCCCACTGTTCTGAACCTTATGGGACAAAGTATATGTAGTACTTTATACCATGTTGCTAGGTGCTTCATACATCTAGCCCAACCTTTCCCCCTCCGGTCTCCTCATCCCGTGGAAAGTACAACAACAAGAAGGAGATGGACACATCTTAATGGCACGGCAGCTTGACTCATCTCTGAGCATTTTTCTGGGACGAGAAAAATGCGGGGGGGGGGGTGGTGGGTTCACATCCTGTGTCTCTGCTTTCCTCTTATCTTGGGCAAGTGCTCAAAGCCAAGTCAAGCTGTCATCTTGATAAGTCTATTTCCTTCCTAGCTGTTGTCAGATTTGGCACAAGGAAGGGGGGCAAGTCGGACCTCATAATTAAACTTAAGCTGGGAACACTTGGATCGAAATTCAGCCAGTTTAGCAGGGATTGGCCGAATTTCGATCTGTATGTGGTCCTCTCTGCCAGACAGAAGTCAATCGGTAGGTCAGCTTTTGTCGAACAAGACTGCTGGAAAACTTGCTTTCGATCAACCACTGCAGCACTGATCAGTGTATTCTCACAGTGGAGAAGTCCCCCTGTCAGAATACAATAGCACTGTAGGGAGTACCCCATCCACCGCACTTGTTTGGCTATGGTGATCCATTCGTGTTTTGTTTTTTTCGTTCAGCCCGCCATTTTAGGAAGCAACCTAGTAACATGGGACAGAGTAATACATTGTGTACTTTGTCCCATGAGTGGTAGAACAATGTAAAAAAAAATTGTACGTGCCCCGTTTGCACTATGATGAAGCCTGGAGGTGCGGTGCAGTAAGCTGCAATCAAATTTAGACATTTTATCATAGCACACAGGTAGGCACCATTTGTCACTACACAGCACCGCAACACACTGTGCTGCTAAACGGTGACATAAATGAAGTGTCACTTTGTGCTCTTCAAATAAAGTTGACAAGAAAATGCGTATCACGTTGCCCCCTCTCTGCAGCCGGAACTGACACACTACCGGCAGTGTGTATGGCCCCTTTGTAGGACCCCTGTCAGTTTTCTTTTTTTTTTCTCTTTGTTTTATTGCTGTCTGTTTCTCTGTTGCTAATTTTTCCTTCGCATCTAGAAAAAGGTTTTCTCTAAAACAGAACAAAACGGAAGCAGAAAATTTCTCTACCACAGCCCCAGATAGCAGATAACACTTTCCCAATCTATCCAAAACTATAAAGATATATTTTGGCTAAAGTTACACTTAAAAAAGTTCAATGTATATTGTATGTACTGTGGGCGGTATACTATAGATGGCATACACCTGCTCCATTAAAAAGGCTTAGAATTCACCGTTTCTTTTACATTCACACGTTTGCCCATCAAACCTTCATACAGTTTAGTAATCCATACATTTAGAAGACCATAAAACCACTGGTGTTGAAAATTAAACTAAGGTACATTTAGGGATTCCTCAGAGAATCATTTTAGCAAGGTAAATGTGTGGAGTCAGCTCTATCTTTTATTATCCCTCTGTCTCTGTAGGATAAGGAATATTACACAAGTCATACATCACGGCAGCATAAAATTACTTGTCTGAGATGATCTGCTCATGCACATGTATTTTACACTTGGCATTTACAGGAGGTATTCCAACCCAGACCTCATCTAAGGAGAAACACACAGGCCATATAAAAGGTCTTTCTTAATAATAGTAAAACAGAATTAGACCATACAGTGTTTAAAATATACCTGTATACCACATGCAATTAAAGCGGCCATTGTGTACCCACCATCACTCCATTTGAAGATACATTTTCATGCTTCAGCGTGGACTGCACAGTGGATCCTAATGAACTCATTACCTGGGAATTGCTTCAAGCACAACATGGCTGCTCCCAATGCCTAAACAAGTACACTTTGCACAAAATAAAAAAATTATATTAAAATGTTTTACATACTAAGTCACCTAGAAATACAAAAAGCAGAAGCTTAGTAAAAAATAAATAAATATATATATATATATATATATATATGTAGCGGGCATGCACTTTCCTTGTGTATTTGGAACTGGCAGAGACACCAGTAATGTGCAGTTCCCTGCAGCCCAGCGGGTGGCGCTGTCACCTTGGGCTGGGGTTGACTCATTGCTGTGTGCCGTACCCCTTTTTGTCCTCCCTCGGCAGTGGTATGGGGGGGGCGGGGAACCCGCCGTGCTTGCTGGGAGAGGGTATAAAGGGGCCGGCCATCTTTGTCACAGGGTCGAAGTCCCAGGCACCTTCAGCCTGAGGGCGGTGGTTCGTGTAGGTCCTCTAGGCGGCCTAGGCCTAGAGGATGTTCGGAGGTCGTGTTCCATCCCAGGCACCTTTAGCCTGGGGTGAGGTACTCGGATGGAGGTCTGGAGCTCAGTGCCCACCACTGAGTTCCGCGAGGGAAGGAATTCCTAGGGAACCCCGGGAGTGGGTACCCGAATCCAGAGGCGTAATGGACCGGGAGGGGGTACTTGCTTGAAGACATGGTGCAACATATTGCCAGTGACGGGTGAGCCTCCACCGGAGACCGCCTGGAAGGATATTTCCCCTCGATCGGAGACCGCAACCCACTTTCAGGAAGGAAAGTGGAGAGTTCATTGTGTCTGGGCCTACTCGAATCCACACCCCCTGTCTGTTCTGTTCTTTGAGGGAGTTCAACTGATTGTGTTTACTTCTGCATTGAGAAAAATAAAGGAGTGTTGGACTTTAATGGTGTGGGGCTCATTTTCTGGCAGACATTGTTCTAGAAAACCACCAGGAGGAGGCTCCAGATGCAGAACACCGACCCGAAGGTAAAGAAAGAACTTTGCTTACACCACACAACTATCTGCGGTGAAGGCTTGGCGTGGTGACCCCGCTCTCTCTCCTCTAAGGTACCCCTAGACAAGAGACAGACGAGCTGATACGAGAGTGAGAGAGGGGAGGCCGCTACATGTATATATATATATATATATATATATGTGTATGTGTATATATGTGTATATATATATATATATATATGTGTGTGTGTGTGTATATATATATATATATATATAATTTTTTTTTTTACTAAACTTCAGCTTTTTGTATTTCTAGGTGACTTAGTATGTAAAACATTTTAATAGAATTTTTTTATTTTGTGCAAAGTGTACTTGTTTAGGCATTGGGAGCAGCCATGTTGTGCTTGAAGCAATATATATATATATATATATATATATATATATATATATATATATATATATATATATATACACATATACATACATATATACACACACAGTATCTCACAAAAGTAAGTACACTCCTCACATTTTTGAAAATATTTTCTTTTATCTTTTTATGTGACAACACTAAATAAATGACACTTTGCTACAATGTAAAGTAGTGAGTGTACAGTTTGTATAACAGTGTAAATTTACTGTCCCCTAAAAATAACTCAACACACAGCCATTAATGTCTAAACCGCTGGCAACAAAAATGAGTACACCCTTAAGTGAAAATGGGCAAATTGGGCCCAAAGTGTCAATATTTTGTGTGGCCACCATTATTTTCCAGCACTGCCTTAACCCTCTTGGGCATGGAGTTCACCAGAGCTTCACAGGTTGCCACTGGAGTCCTCCTCCACTCCTCCATGACGACATCACAGAGCTGGTGGATGTAAGAGACCTTGCGCTCCTCCACCTTCAGTTTGAGGATGCCCCACAAATGCTCAATAGGGTTTAGTTCTGGAGACCTGCTTGGCCAGTCCATCACCTTTACCCTCAGCTTCTTTAGCAAGGCAGTGGTCATCTTGGAGGTGTGTTTGGGGTCGTTATGTTGGAATACTGCCCTGCGGTCCAATCTCTAAAGGGAGGGGATCATGCTCTGCTTCAGTATGTCACAGTACATGTTGGCATTCATGGTTCCCTCAATGAACTGTATCTCCCCAGTGCCGGCAGCACTCATGTAACCCCAGACCATGACACTCCCACCACCATGCTTGACTGTAGGCAAGACACACTTGTCTTTGTACTCCTCACCTGGTTGCCG
>CM055117.1:742349127-742371466 GCA_029206835.1 Rana muscosa
CTCCCTTATCTACATAATTCCTCCTTGTCCACACATACAGAACCCAAGAAATCATCAGCTCACAAGATTTATATGAACATCCACAGATATTGTTTTTGCACTTATTGAACAGATATGACAAAAAAAATCTTTCAATTGTATACTTAAATCGGGAGCAAACAGGAGAGGTTCATTGTTAGAGTTTATATACACTTTAGGTACATCTCTAAGATTAGAATACAATTCACTTTCTAGTGGTAACACAGGGTGGCAGCAACACAATGCATTATTTTGGTACTCAGAAAATCTGCAGTGTCAATGTCAGCCAGAAGGTGGCAATATAAACATGAATACAATTTGGTTTGGAGCCACAAATGCATACTCGGTTCTCTACATCGTACTGTATACTGTGGACAAGAATCAATCCAGAAGTTTAATACAGTAGAAAATCTCACATAACATGTTGGTATACTAAATGGTCCTAGAGTCTTTTACCTTAACATTAGGTCAGAAATTTCATCTCACATATTTTAGATCTCACAGATTATCCAATTTAACACTTTCACAAGAATTATATATAGATTTAAATTTATTTAAAAACATAAATTAGTACATGTAGCACAGCGATAAAAAATAAATAAAAAAAAATGACAATCTGTATGTTGTTTTTTCTGGTATAAAGCCACAGGGCAGATAAAATGCTACCTCTAAATTGTAAGTAAGCTAATGGTACATTTAGATCTAAGATTCATAACATGTCACATAGTGTCTAATGATGTACACATAAAACACATGTAATTAGGTTACACACCATATGGGATTTTTCATCCCCTGTGCCAGCTGGGTTCTCAATGCTCTCAGCAAAATTTAGATAAAATGAGCCCTGTTCAGAAACTAAGGAGAGCTTTCAGTGTTAACCACTTGAAGACCAAGCCTTTTCTGACACTTTTTCTATAAGTTTAAATCAATACTTTATGCTAAAAAATAACTTGTAACCCCCAAACATTATATATTTTTTGTAGCATACAGAGACCCTAAGGAATAAAATGACGACCGTTACAATTTTTTTTACTTCTCACGGTATTTTCAAATGCAATTTTTTTGGAATTTTTTTTTTTTTTATGAATTTAAAAAAAATAAAATTACACAATATATACCCCAATTTTTTTGTAGAATATGAAAGATGATGTTACGTTAAGTTAATAGAAACCTAACATGTCACACTTTAAAATTGCGAATGCTCATGGAATGGCGACAGACTAAGGTGCTTAAAAATCCTCATAGGGGACGCTTTAAAACGCCTTTACCTTTACCGCCAGGTTACCTGTTTGTGGTTACAAAGGAGGTCTAGCACTAGAATTATTGCTCTCCTAACATTTGTGGCGATACCTCACGTGTGGTGTTAACGCCACTTACATGTGTATGCGCAATTTACGTAATAGAAATAAGGATGATGGGTCCTCTTTATGGAAAGATCTGGGGTCAAAATCTCAACCCCAAATCTCTCCTTTACTTTTAAAAGCAAAAGATAAAAGCAAAAAGATTGCTTAAGAGATAGCCCCCCACTCGGCTTTATGGCCTTGGAGAAACGGAGCGACATCCGATGTCACTTCCGCATTGCAGTCTCAAAGTGGTTGTAAAGGCAAAAGGTTTTTTATCTTAATGCATTCTAGGCACTGAGACAGCAGCGTGGCACCTTTGTCTTCCACTGCTGTCAAAGTCAGTCAGCCAATGAGGAGAGAAAGGGGGCTGGGCCGGGACGCAGCTCTGTGTCTTAATGGACACATGGAGCTGCAGCTCGGCTCGAGTGCCCCATAGCAAGCTGCTTGCTGTGAGGGAACTCAACAGGAGGGAGGGGCCAGGAACACCAAAGAGGGACCCGAGAATAGGAAGGTCTCGGCTGCTCTGTGCAAACCCATTGCACAGAGCAGGTAAGAATAACATGTCTGTTATTTTTAAAGAAAAAACAAAACAAGACTTTACAATCACTTTAAAAGGATGGATTTTTTTCATCTCTTAGGCCCCTTTCACACTGGGGCGGGAGATGCATCGGCGGTAAAGCGCCGCTATTTTTAGGGGCGCTTTACTGTCGGATTTGCGGCGCTATTCGGCCACTAGCGGTGCGGTTTTAGCCCCCCGCTAGCCGCAGAGAAAGGGTTAAAAACCACTGCAAAGCGCCTCTGCAGTGGCGCTTTGCCGGCGGCATAGCCGCGGTGTACCATTGATTTCAATGGGCAGGAGCGGTTTACACACCGCTCCTTCACCGCTCCAAAGATGCTGCTAGCAGGACTTTTTTTATCGTCCTGCTAGCGCACCGCTCCAGTGTGAAAGCCCTCGGGGCTTTCACACTGGAGACACAGCACCGGCAGTTTCAGGTCTGTTTGCAGTCACTATTTTTAACGCAATAGTGCCTGCAAAAAGACCCATTGTGAAAGGGGTCTTAACCACTTAAGCCCCGGACCATTTCGGGCCATTAGGACCAAGCCTGTTTTTGGGATTCGGCACTGCGCTGCTTTAACTGTAAATTGTGCGGACATGCAATGTTGTACCCAAATGAAATTTGCGTCCTTTTCTTCCCACAAATAGAGCTTTCTTTTAATGGTATTTGATTGCCTCTGCGATTTTTATTTTTTGCGATATAAACAGAAAAAGACTGAAAATTTTGAAAAAAAATGATATTTTCTACTTTTTGTTATAAGAAAAATCGAATAAACTCAATTTTAGTCATACATTTAGGCCAAAATGTATTCAGCCACATGTCTTTAGTAAAAAAAATGTCAATAAGCGTATATTTATTGGTTTGCGCAAAAGTTATAGCGTTTACAAACTAGGGTACATTTTCTGAAATTTACACAGCTTTAAATTTATGACTGCCTATCTCATTTCTTGAGGTGCTAAAATGGCAGGGCAGTACAAAACCCCCCCAAATGACCCCATTTTGGAAAGTAGACACCCCAAGGAAATTGCTGAGAGGCATGTTGAGCCCATTGAATATTTTTTTTTTGTCCCAAGTGATTGAATAATGACAAAAAAAAAAAAAAAATTACAAAAAGTTGTCACTAAATGATATATTGCTCACACATGCCATGGTTATATGTGGAATTGCACCCCAAAATACATTCTGCTGCTTCTCCTGAGTACGGGGATACCACATGTGTGGGACTTTTTGGGAGCCTAGCCGCGTACGGGACCCCAAAAACCAAGCACCGCCTTCAAGGTTTCTAAGGGCGCAAATTTTTGATTTCACTCCTCACTACCTATCACAGTTTCGAAGGCCATAAAATGCCAAAATAGCACAAAACCCCCCCAAATGACCCCATTTTGGAAAGTAGACACCCCAAGCTATTTACTGAGAGGCATGTTCAGTCCATGGAATATTTTATATTTTGCCACAAGTTGCGGGAATATGACAAACTTTTTTTTTTTTTGCACAAAGTTGTCACTAAATGATATATTGCTCACACATGCCATGGGCATATGTGAAATTACACCCCAAAATACATTCTGCTGCTTCTCCTGAGTACGGGGATACCACATGTGTGGGACTTTTTGGGAGCCTAGCCGCGTACGGGACCCCAAAAACCAAGCACCGCTTTCAAGGTTTCTAAGGGCATAAATTTTTGATTTCACTCCTCACTACCTATCACAGTTTTGAAGGCCATAAAATGCCAAGATGGCACAAAACCCCCCCAAATGACCCCATTTTGGAAAGTAGACACCCCAAGCTATTTGCTGAGAGGCATGTTGACCCCATTGAATATTTTTTTTTTTTGTCCCAAATGATTGAATAATGACAAAAAGAAAAAAAAAATGTACAAAAAGTTGTCACTAAATGATATATTGCTCACACATGCCATGGTTATATGTGGAATTGCACCCCAAAATACATTCTGCTGCTTTTCCTGAGTACGGGGATACCACATGTGTGGGACTTTTTGGGAGCCTAGCCGCGTACAGGGCCCCAAAAACCAAGCACCGCCTTCAGGATTTCTAAGGGCGTAAATTTTTGATTTCACTCCTCACTACCTATCACAGTTTCGAAGGCCATAAAATGCCAAAATAGCACAAAACCCCCCCAAATTACCCCATTTTGGAAAGTAGACACCCCAAGCTATTTGCTGAGAGGCATGTTGAGTCCATGGAATATTTTATATTTTGCCACAGGTTGCGGGAATATGACAAACTGTTTTTTTTTTGCACAAAGTTGTCACTAAATGATATATTGCTCACACATGCCATGGGCATATGTGAAATTACACCCCAAAATACATTCTGCTGCTTCTCCTGAGTACGGGGATACCACATGTGTGGGACTTTTTGGGAGCCTAGCCGCGTACGGGACCCCAAAAACCAAGCACCGCCTTCAAGGTTTCTAAGGGCATAAATTTTTGATTTCGCTCCTCACTACCTATCACAGTTTTGAAGGCCATAAAATGCCAAGATGGCACAAACCCCCCCAAATGACCCCATTTTGGAAAGTAGACACCCCAAGCTATTTGCTGAGAGGCATGTTGAGCCCATTGAATATTTTTTTTTTTGTCCCAAATGATTGAATAATGACAAAAAGAAAAAAAAAAAAATGTACAAAAAGTTGTCACTAAATGATATATTGCTCACACATGCCATGGTTATATGTGAAATTACACCCCAAAATACATTCTGCTGCTTCTCCTGAGTACGGGGATACCACATGTGTGGGACTTTTTGGGAGCCTAGCCACGTACGGGACCCCAAAAACCAAGCACCGCCTTCAAGGTTTCTAAGGGCATAAATTTTTGATTTCACTCCTCACTACCTATCACAGTTTTGAAGGCCATAAAATGTCAAAATAGCCCAAAACCCCCACAAATGACCCCATTTTGGAAAGTAGACACCCCAAGCTATTTGCTGAGAGGCATGGTGAGTATTTTACAGCTCTCATTTGTTTTTGAAAATTAAGAAAGACATTTTTTTTTCTTTTTTTTTTTCTTTTTTTACATTTTCAAAACTTTGTGACAAAAAGCGAGATCTGCAAAATACTCAACATACCTCTCAGCAAATAGCTTGGGGTGTCTACTTTCCAAAATGGGGTCATTTGGGGGGGTTTTGTGCCATCTGGGCATTCCATGGCCTCCGAAACTGTGATAGGCAGTGAGGAGTGAAATCAAAAATTTACACCCATAGAAATCCTGAAGGCGGTGCTTGGTTTTTGGGGTCCCGTACGCGACTAGGCTCCCAAAAAGTCCCACACATGTGGTATCCCCGTACTCAGGAGAAGCAACAGAATGTATTTTGGGGTGTAATTCCACATATGCCCATGGCATGTTTGAGCAATATATAATTTAGTGACAACTTTTTGTACATTTTTTTTTTTTTTTGGTCATTATTCAATCACTTGGGACAAAAAAAAAATATTCAATGGGCTCAACATGCCTCTCAGCAAATAGCTTGAGGTGTCTACTTTACAAAATGGGGTCATTTGGGGGGGTTTTGAACTGTCCTGGCATTTTATGCACAACATTAGGAAGCTTATGTCACACATCATCCACTCTTCTAACCACTTGAAGACAAAGCCCTTTCTGACACTTTTTGTTTACATGAAAGAAATTTTTTTTTTGCAAGAAAATTATGTTGAACCCCCAAACATTATATATTTTTTTAAAGCAAAGGCCCTACAGATTAAAATAGTGGGTGTTGCATTTTTTTTTTTCCACACAGTATTTGCGCAGCGATTTTTCAAACGCATTTTTTGGGGGAAAAACACACTTTTTTTATTTTTAATGCACTAAAAAACACTATATTGCCCAAATGTTTGATGAAATAAAAAAGATGATCATAGGCCGAGTACATGGATACCAAACACGACATGCTTTAAAATTGCGCACAAACGCGCAGCGGCGACAAAACTACATTCATTTTTAAAAGCATTTAAAAGCCTTTACAGGTTACCACGTTAGATTTACAGAGGAGGTCTACTGCTAAAATGACTGCCCTCGATCTGACCTTCGCGGTGATACCTCACATGCATGATGCAATTGCTGTTTACATATGACGCTAGACCGACGCTTGCGTTCGCCTTTGCGCAATAGCAGGGGGGGACAGCGGTGCTTTTTTTTTTTTTTTTTTTTTTTTTTTTTTATTATTTATTTGGCTTTTTTATTTTATTTTTAAACTGTGCCTTCCATATTTTATTTTTTTTACCATTTTTATCGTTATCTCAGGGAGTGTAAATATCCCCTATGATAGCAATAGGTAGTGACAGGTACTCTTTTTTTGAAAAAAATTGGGGGGTTAGACCCTAGATCTTTCCTCTGCCCTCAAAGCATCTGACCACACCAAGATCGGTGTGATAAAATGCTTTCCCAATTTCCCAATGGCGCTTTTTATATCCAGGGGGGGGACATTCCCTCCCACTGCTTGTAAAAGCAGTCTAGAGGCTAATTATCTGCTAGAATTGCTTTTACATGAAAGCCGGCTGCTGGCTGAAAAGAATGATACTAAGATGATACCTAAACCCGCAGGCATCATTCTGGTATAAACATTCAAAGTCCAGCAACATACCAGTACGTTGCTGGTCCTTGTTGGACATGTATTGTAATCTTTTTTTTCATACAGCCTATTGGCTGAACGAAAAAAAGAGATTGATTGGTGGGTATGCCCACCATTAGAATACCTCCCTTCATCCACCCACTTCTAATGATGGGCATATATGCCGAAGCATGGGGGCATCCTCCCGCAAAAAAGTTATGCCGCGTACACACGGTCAAGCCTTCGTCGGAATTTCGACCGTATGTACGCGGCATAAAAGGTTATGCCGCGTACACACGGTCGGACTTTTCCACGGATAAGCCTCCGTTGGAATTTCGACCGTATATACGCGGCATTAGGAGCAAAATCGCTCCTCCGCCCCTGCTGCCCCCATGCTTCGGCATATATGCTCTTTTTTTTTAACTGTGGTGGTGAAATCACCTCCTACAGCGTTGGAGTCACGGCTTTATGTATCGTGGGAGCAAACGCTGTTGCTGTCAAGATAAATAGATCCGCGCTGCAACTGAATGGCGTACCTGCTAAGCAAATGGTGGTTAACATTAAAACAAAGTAACATTACAGTACAACAGTAAGACCTTACCATGCCATACCTGCAAAGCAAATACCAAAACAAAACCTAGTAAAAAATTAAAAAAAGTTTTAACGCAACCTGTGCCTAAAATATATATATGCCGAAGCATGGGGGCATCCTCCCGCAAAAAAGTTATGCCGCGTACACACGGTCGGAATTTCGACCGTATGTACGCGGCATTAGGAGCAAAATCGCTCCTCCGCCCCTGCTGCCCCCATGCTTCGGCATATATGCTCTTTTTTTTAACTGTGGTGGTGAAATCACCTCCTACAGCACTGGAGTCACGGCTTTATGTATCGTGGGAGCAAACGCTGTTGCTGTCAAGATAAATAATTCCGCGCTGCAGTTGAATGGCGCACCTGAAAACAAAAAATTACATACCTGAAAAGCAAGCATGATAAAACATTGCAGAATAGAATACAGTAAAAAAGAGCAGAACAATAGAGAGAAAATAGAGAGAGAGAGAGAACAATAAAACGACAACTATTTTTGGTTTTTTTATTTTATATTTTTTTGTGTTTTGTTTTTTACGTTTTTTTTTTTCTTTTTTACACTTTTTTTTGTAACTTTACAACTGTAATGGTTCGGGTCTCTCAAAATGTAATGGCATCTTGGGAGACCCTGTGTAAGTGTGTCCTTGTCTGTGAAATGCTGTACCCTACGCTAAAACTTCACTTTTGAGTGGTAGCGTTCAAAACATTCACCTTGGCAAAGACCAGGCTTGTCAGGACAGAGTGGACAAAAACTACGGGTGTCACGCCTAAATCCGCGCTTGCTACAGACACGACATCTTTTTTGGGGGTGGCTTTGGGTAGGGGTACTCGGGAGGACATACGAATAATGCCTCTCATGCAGCCGGCTTACTGCATTTGGTTGGGGATGGTGAGGTGCAGAACCGCCTGGATACAGGAGTTCTGTGACTATCTCATTCTGGAATTTTAGAAGAGATAACGTCCCGCCTGAAGCTCTGTATAGCACATGAGCGTTCAGCAAAGCCAATTGGAATAATGATAGAGACACTTTTTTGTACCAGCGTCTCGCCTTACGGTCAATTAGATACGGCGCCATCAACTGGTCGTTGAGGTCCACCCCTCCCATATTTTGGTTATATTCGTGGACACAGAGGGGTTTCTCCACAACACCAGTCGCCGTACGAATTTGGACTGTCGTGTCTGCATGAAGGGAGGTAAGAAGGAAAACATTCTTATTGTCCCTCCACTTCATAGCGAGCAAGTTATTACACTTCAAGCAGGCTCTCTCCCCCAGCCTAAGACGGGCATCTACAAGCCGCTGGGGAAAGCCCCGGCGATTAGGCCGCACGGTGCCACATGCTCCAATCTTATGATCAAACAAGTGACTAAACAGTGGCACGCTCGTGTAATAATTGTCCACATACAAGTGGTACCCCTTTCCGAATAAGGGTGACACCAAGTTCCACACTATCTTGCCAGCGCTCCCTATGTAATCCGGGCAGTTGACCGACTCAATCTGACTGTCTTTTCCCTCATAAACCGTAAAGTTCACTACATAGCCTGTTGCCCTGTCACAGAACTTGTAGAGCTTGACCCCGTATCTGGCACGCTTGCTGGGAAGGTACTGCTTGAAAGACAAGCGGCCAGAAAATTTAATCAGGGACTCATCAACGCAGACAACTTGATCGGGAGTAAACAAGGCTGCAAAACATTCGTTGAAGTGGTTTATGAGGGGCCGAATTTTATAGAGCCGGTCGTATTCAGGGTCCCCACGTGGACGACAAAGTTCATTGTCGTTGAAGTGCATGAACCGCAAAATCTGCTCGTATCGTGCCCTGGACATGGAGGCAGAGAACACGGGCATGTGGTCAATTGGGTGCGTGGACCAATAAGCACGCAATGACGGAAATTTATGTGTGCCCATGTTGAGGGAAAGGCCCAGAAAGGTCTTAAATTCGGAAACCGTAATTGGTTTCCAATTTCTGGCAATTTTAGGCAACTGGGGGTTAGCGGCGATAAATTGACCAGCATATAAATTACTCTGGTCCACAATAGATCTATAGAGATCTTCCGTGAAAAACAGCGAATAAAAATCGATTGGCATAAAATCAGCTGTTTCCACCTGAATACCGGGTTGGGCAGTGAATGGGGGAAGTACGGGTTCTGCAGAAGTGGTGGGGACCCAATCAGGATAGGCGAATTCTGCAGGAAGGGCAGTATGGGCACGACGGGCCTGCCTTTGTCTTCTTGGTGGCAGCGGGACACTACTTGTGCTTGCCACCTCGCCAGCTTGAACTGCACTTATGGGACTCGCCACGTCACCAAGTGTTACTGCAGTGCTGGATGTACGTCCAGGCTGTACTAGGCCGCTGGTGCTTGCCAGTTCACCAGAAGGAATAGCGGCGCTAGTACTACTCTGCTCCATGATACGAGAGACCTGCGGTTCTTGCTCCTCAACAACCTCAGAAGATCGGGATCGGGTACGCCTGACCTTAGCAGGGACCTCAACTTCGTCGTCAGAGCTATCTGACGTGGGGCCGCTGACGTCACTGTCTTCTACGGGAAGATATTCTGAGCCTGAATCTGACAGATACGTGACCTCCTCTTCACTATCTGTCATGCTCAGAATCTCGTAGGCCTCTTTACTAGTGTACCTTCGACTTGCCATTTTGGGCTCTAAATTTAGGGGTACACTAGTAAGATTCACAGGAAAAAAAGCACCTGACTGTCGTCAGCAAATATATCAAACGCTACAAAAAAACTGTTAGCGATCGCAGGGATCAGGCCTGTCTCTGCGAACGCTGCAGTTATGTGTGTTGTGTTTGGTAAGTGACAGTGATCGATCGATACTGCACTTGGGTGGGCTGGGCTGGGCTGGGCGGAGGGGCTAAACGCAGGTACTAGCAGGTATCTGGGCTGATCCCGCTAACACTGCGTTTTTGGGAACCCTAAACCGCTGGGGATGCTAGTATAGATCTGATCAGATACTATACCACTAAGGGGGGTGTATGCTTTGCGCGTGGGTGTTAGCGTTACTGGCACTAACCTAACACTGCCTGGGGCGACGCAGACCCTCTCTGGCGCTAAAACCTAATTGATCTCACCCGCCGGGCGATCAGGGGGGTTAAACCTTTATTGGGTTATATACGGCGGGTGCCCTGATGCTATAAAAAGCAAACTAATCAACCAGCGTCACCCGTAACCTTTATATGGTGATCACTGGTGAAAGGGTTAACTAGGGGCAATCAGGGGGTTAAAACCTTTATTAGGTTAAATATGGGGGTACCTGACACCAATAAAAACCTGCGGCGAACCTAAAAAAAAAATAACTGCCTATCTAAAACACCAGCGACACGAATACAGCGATCGGAAAAACAATCGCTTAGTGACGCTGAAGTTAGGGGGTGAAAGGGTTACCTGGGGGGTGATCAAGGGGTTAAACCTTTATTAGGGGGGGTTAGGGGGCTACCCTGGACCTAAAGGGGCCTAATCCTAACTGCCTTGCAACTTTTTACAATCACAGATGACACTAAATGCAGTGATCAGTAAAATAAATGATCACTGCAATCAGTGACACTGTGATTGGGGGCTTTGGGGTGACCTGGGGGGTGATCTGGGGGTGACTGGGGGGTGATTTGTGTGCCTATGTGTACCTACGTGTCAGTGGACTGTTGGAGCACTAACCTCTGTCTTCACTCCTCGGCGCCGGGAACGAAAAGACCGCGGCGAGGGAGATGACATCACTTCCTCCAGCCTGTGTTTACATCACATGGCGGAGGAAGCAATTTCATTGGCCGGGAGCGATCGCGAGGGGGGGGGCGGAATCGAGCGGCCGCCCCCTCATGCCTGATCGCTCCCGAACACTTAACGGCCGCTCACTGCAGTGAAGGGGGGTCCGGATGGACCCCCCAACTGCACAAAGGCGATCACGTAGATCTACGTGATTCTGCCTGTCCGTGCCATTCTGCCGACGTAAATCGGCGGTGGGCGGTCGTTAAGTGGTTAAAGTCAAAATGACATTTTTTTTGCTTTCAAGTATAAATGGGAGATCTGAGGTCTTTTTAATATCAGTTCTCATAAGAGCAAGAGCAATAATTCTAGCACTAGATCGCCTCTATAAATGCCAAACAGGTAACCTGTAAAAATTTGGAGATTTTTAAGTACAGTAGTTTGTCGCTATTCCACGAGCGGGTGCAATTTTCGGTATCTACAGTAGGTGCCGCCGACATTGTATATTCATTGCGATCCTATCGCGGAGATTCTCGGCGTCAGGGGTGCCGACATCTCGGCGTCAGGGTGGCGACACATCTCGCGCTCGCTGCAATAGCAAAAAACGGCGTGGGGGTCCCCCTCAAAATCCAAACCAGACCCTTATCCGAGCACGCAACCTGGCAGGCCGCAGGGGAAGAGAGGGGGGACAAGAGAGCGGCCCCCTTCTCCCTCCTGAACCGTACCAGGCCGCATGCCCTCAACATGGGGGGTTTGGTGCTCTGGGGCAGGGGGGCGACCTGCGGCCCCCCAACCCCAAAGCACCCTGTCCCCATGTTGATAAGGACAGGGCCTCTTCCCGACAACCCTGGCCGTTGGTTGTCGGGGTCTGCGGGCGGGGGGCTTATCGGAATCCGGGAGCCCCCTTTAATAAGGGGGCCCCCAGATCCCGGCCCCCCCCACCCTATGTGAATGAGTATGGGGTACATCGTACCCCTACCCATTCACCTGGTGGAAAAAAATGGCAATAAAAAAAAAACCACAGCTTTTTAAAGTATTTTATTGCACAGCTCCGGGGGTCTTCTTCCGACTTCGGGGGTCTCCGGTGTCTTCGGCGCGCTCTCCGGTTCTCTCTTGCCGGGCCTCCGCTATCTTCTTCCAGCTCTTTTGCTAGCGGAGGCCCGGTCTTCCCCGTCGTCTCGTCCGGCTCTCCATTGTCCTTCTGCTGGCCTCTCCACTATCTTCTTCCAGCTCTTTTGCTAGTGGAGGGGCCGGTCTTCCCGTCGTCGCCGTTGGCGTCTTCTTCCCTCTTCTCCTCCTCGATGTTGACTCGTCGCTTCTTCTCGCAGTAATGCTAAATCTTCGGTCTGCAGCGATTTATATAGGCTTCTCATGACGTCACAGTCACATGTTCCCATGACGTCACAGTCACATGCTCCGGGGCCACCCGGAGCATGTGACTGTGACGTCATGAGAAGCATATATAAATCGCTGCGGACCGAAGATTTAGCATTGCTGCTAGAGGAAGCGACGAGTCAACATCGAGGAGGAGAAGAGGGAAGAAGACGCCGACGACGGGAAGACCGCCCCCTCTCATCCCTCCCTCTTCCCCTGCGGCCTGCCAGGTTGCGTGCTCGGATAAGGGTCTGGTTTGGATTTTGAGGGGGAACCCATGCCGGTTTTTTCTTTAAAAATTGGCGTGGAGTTCCCGCTCAGGATTCATACCAAACGCAGTGCCTGGTATTGGCGGGAATCCACCTCGGATCTCCGTCTACCGGGAATGCGTGCCGCTCATCATGAAAGGAACATTTTTCCTTTCCCGATGACGAGACAGCTCGGCGCTGGCTCTCGCGACGGAGCTCATAGGGTGTCAATCTCGCCGCTAGAAGCTAGAAGCGGCGAGATTGACACAATATCGGCGGCACCTACTGTATTTACTCAACGTAACATCATCTTTCACATTATACAAAAAAACGTGGGCTAACTTTATCGTTTTCTTTTTTGGTAATTTAAAAAAAAGTGGTTTTTTTTTGTTTTTTTTTAAGACCGCTGCGCAAATCATAAGAGGACAAAGTAAGGCAAACTACAGTGTGAATATAACTACACTAATATCTTGTTAAAACAAAAACATCTGAAAGTGTACAATACCTTTAACCACTTGCCGACCGCGCCATGTACAAAAGACGTCCACAGCGCGGTCGAGTTATCCTGAGTGGACGTCCCAGGGACGTCCTCACAGAATCTTGCTCCCACGCCCCCCCTGGGGCGCGCTCTAGGATATGACCGTGACCGCCGGGTCCGGAAGACCCGGCGGATCACGGATCACGGTAGATGGCCGCTAATCGCGGCCGTTTACCACGTGATCGCTCCGTCAAATGACGGAGCGATCACTTGTAAACAGACCGGTGTCATGTGATGACGCCGGTTCCTCCCTCCCCTCTCTGTACCGATCGGTACAGTGTGAGAGGAGAGGGGAGGGAGCAGATCATGTCCGCTCCCTCCCCCATGTCAGCTGTGGGCTGGATCTGTGACAATTGCAGTCACAGATCCAGCCATCCATCCCTGCTCAGCCATCCCTGTGCAATACTCTGCAATACACCCTGCCAATACTCTGCAAACCAATACTCTGCAATACCCTGGTGCAATACTCTGCAATACCCTGTGCAATACTCTGCAATACCCTGTGCAATACTCTGCAATACCCTGTGCAATACTCTGCGCAATACTCTGCAATACCCTGCGCAATACTCTGCAATACCCTGCGCAATACTCTGCAATACCCTGCGCAATACTCTGCGCAATACCCTGCGCAATATCCTGCGCAATACCCTGTGCAATACCCTGCCATACTGTGCAATACTCCTCAATACCCTGCAATACCCCACAATACCCGGCAATACTCCACAATACCCGGCAATACTCCACAATACCCGGCAATACTCCACAATACCTGGCAATACTCCACAATACCCGGCAATACCCGGAAATACCCGGCAATACCCCTCAATACCCGGCAATACCCGGCAATACCCGGCAATACCCGGCAATACTCAATACCCTGCAATACTCCTCAATACCCTGCAATACTCCTCAATACCCTGCAATAATCCTCAATACCCGGCAATACTCCTCAATACCCGGCAATACTCCTCAATACCCGGCAATACTCCTCAATACCCGGCAATACTCCTCAATACCCGGCAATACTCTGCAATAACCACTTCCCGCCCGCCGGCCGTCATATGACGTCCTTAACTTTATGCGGGGATATCTGAATGATGGGAGCAGCTACAGGCATCATTCAGATATCTGCTTTTTCAGCTGGCGATTCCCTGCACCATAAGAACAATCATAGCAGCTGTTCCACCGCTTGATCGCTCTTACGGAAGGTGAGATGGGATGCCCCCCCTCCTGCTGCCCTCCGGTGCTTCTACCGACTCACCGCTACGATCAAAGCCAAGATTGTTTTTTTTTTTGTTTTGTTTTTTCAGGCTTCCCAGCCTAGAGGTGGGATGTGGGGTCTTATTGACCCCATATCTCACTGTAAAGAGGACCTGTCATGCCATATTCCTATTACAAGGGATGTTTACATTCCTTGTAATAGAAATAAAAGTGATCAAAAAAAAAAATTTGGGGCGGAAAAACATGTCAAACTAAAATAAATAAAGTAAAATGAACAATAAAATATATATTTTTTTTAAAGCGCCCCTGCCCCCGCGAGCTCGCATGCAGAAGTGAACGCATACGTAAGCCCCGCCCACATATGAAAACGATGTTCAAACCACACATGTGAGGTGTATCGTTGCGAACGTTAGAGCGAGAGCAATAATTTTGGCCCTAGACCTCCTCTGTACCTCAAAACATGTAACCAGTAAAAATATTTAAAGTGTTGCCTATGGGGATTTTTAAGTAGCGAAGTTTGGCGCCATTCCACGAGCGTGTGCAATTTTGAAGGGTGACATGTTAGGTATCTATTTACTCGGCGTAACTTCATCTTTCACATTATGCAAAAACATTGGGCTAACTTTACTGTTTTTTTTTTCTTTTAAGCACAAAACTGTTTTTTTCCGTAAAAAAGGCATTAGAAAAATTGTTGCGCAAATACCGTGCAAGATAAAAAGTTGCAATGACCACCATTATATTCTTTAAGGTCTTTGCTAAAAAAACATATATAATGTTTTGGGGTTCTATGCAATTTTCTAGCAAACAAATGATGATTTTTACATGTAGGAGAGAAATGTCAGAATTGGCCTGGGTGCTCCAGAACGCCTGAAGGTGCTCCCTGCATGTTGGGCCTCTGTATGTGGCCACGCTGTGTAAAAGTCTCACACATGTGGTATCGCTATACTCGGGAGGAATAGCAGAATGTGTTTTGGGGTGTAATTTGTGGTATGCATATGCTGTGTGTGAGAAATAACCTGCTAATATGACAATTTTGTGAAAAAAAAAAAAGAAAAAAAAATCTTGATTTTTGCAAAGAATTGTGGGAAAAAATGACAACTTCAAAAAACTCACAATGACTCTTTCTGAATACCTTGGAATGTCTTCTTTCCAAAAAGGGGTCATTTGGGGGGTATTTGTACTTTTCTGGCATGTTAGGGTCTCAAGAAATTAGATAGGCCGTCAGTACTTCAGGTGTGATCAATTTTCAGATATTGGCACCATAGCTTGTGGACTCTATAACTTTCACAAAGACCAAAAAATATACACCAATTTGTACTTATTTTTACCAAAGATATATAGCAGTATAAATTTTGGCCAAAATTTATGAAGAAAAAATACTAATTTGCAAAATTTTATAACGGAAACAAAGAAAAATTCATTTTTTTACAAAATTTTCAGTCTTTTTTCTCTTATAGCGCAAAAAATAAAAAACCCAACAGTGATTAAATACCACCAAAAGAAAGCTCTATTTGTGAGAAAAAAAGGACAAAAATTTCATATGGGTACAGTGTTGTATGACTGAGTAATTGTCATTCAAAATGTGAGAGCACCGAAAGCTGAAAATTCGTCTGGTTAGGAAGGGGGTTTAGGTGCCCAGTTGTCAAGTGGTTAAGGAACCTACAGACATCAAATGGTTGTGAACAGGACAAAAAACAAGCACGATTATAAAATAAGCAGTCACTGACCAGAAATCCAATAAAGTGGTAGTAACCCAAAAACAAATATCATATTGCAACTTATTTCTTAGATATGATGGCTGCATTCATTTTCTTTTTAAACGTTCTTTCCTTTAGTGTCATCAGGTGATCCAACCAGGTCTGTTGCTTTTCATTCCATTTACCACCGATAGGGGTGCTGTGCTTACGGTGATTAGCTTTGATTTATATAAAACTTTTATCCCATAAGGAAAAAAACAAAAAACGGTTGCTGTAACTGCAGTGTTGAAGTTTGGCTTCAATTTGTTAGTGTATCTAAATCTGTTAGCTCATCAAACATTAGCCTTTCCCCAAAACTGACAGTGCCGCTGTCCAAATGTTCCCATGTGCTCCTTCATCTAGAGTGGGGGCACTCTAATACAGGGAGGTGTGTTACTGGCCAGATCCCCAGGTGAAAAAATAGGGAAAAACTAAAATGGAGCCAATGACATCTAATGATTGGTAAGCTATACATATCATTTTTGGTTTTGGGTTCAATAATGTTTTATGCTGGCCTAATGTCATAGAAACAATTGCTGTTGGGACTATAGTACAGTAATTGGGAAACTCTGAAATGAAAACTGCAAAGTATTTGCCTCTATAGTGTGTATTTCAATCAAAAGCACCAAGTGTTATTTCTGTCTCCTCTCTTTTTGCTATTTGTATTAGAATCCTTTCACAGGAGCAGTCCGCTCGGCGGACTCCGCTGTGCTCAGCGGGGGATCGCTCCGCTGATCCCCATTGAGCAGATGGATGACAGGTCCACCTCCACTCACTGTGCAAAGACGGACCTGTCAAGAGTCCCTCTCTCCTCTATGGGAAGATCGCATGGAAACTGACCGCCTGTCCGTTTCCATCCGATCCGTCATGTGGATGGAAAATAGGGTTTCCATACGTCTGGATTTGGTGGACAGGATCAGATCGGATAGCGGCAGGTGTCAGCGGACATATCACCGCTGACATCCCCCGCTCCATAAGGGTGAATGGAGGGTCCGATCAGGTCCACCAGAAAAACTGATCGGACATTTCTGACAGGTTATCCAGACATCACAGAATCGTGGGACACTGCCCTGCCCACATGGAAGGTAATAGACAACCTCAGCTGTGCATGTTTTTCTATGAGACTGTGCAGAAGGCAGATTCCTTTCCCTCCGCTCAGGTTTCAGATTACACTCAGCTGTCTGCTCTATGCTATGCAGGGTGTAATGTGAGATCCCCACCCCTAGCTGCTGGAACTGAGAAATAGCTTGAGCTGTATGTTTTAGAAAGCTGTAGAGAAAAGATTGCAGCAGATAAACAGGTACATCTTATGTAGGAGGATTTGTTTAATTTCTGTACACTACCTAAGGCTGTCACTTTACCTGAGAAATTTCATCCTGGACAAAAGATTCTAGCCCGAAGACAATCACAAAAAGGGTGCAGAACCTTCACATATACCGCTGCCTCTTTCATGACTGCAGGTCTCTTTAGTGTACATGATAGCATAATATGATTTCATAAATACCAGTATCAGGTTACCAAAGCCAGATTAGTATTATGTTGCAAGTTGTAGTAGCGAGTCACTGACAACGGTCTTGGGGGTCATAATGCACTATGACAAACACATTATGCCCAATAAGTGTCAGCCCACCCACAACTGACAGTGTTTGGTATATGCAAGAGATTTAAACACCAAAGTCTAATATTTTTCAGGGGGGCCTGATCTCTGCACTTAACACCCCAGATTTCAATGCAACATCCATTAGGAGAGGTCTCAAAATCAAATAGGATTTTTTGGTTCTTTAAGATTATAAAGAATGCAATAAGTTGAGAAGAGCAAGGGATGAGCAGGGACACTGAAAATTCAAAAATGGGTGAGAACAGAGCTAAGAATTATAGTAGAGTGATTTTCTTATTCGAAGCGTACAACAGTTCAAAAGAAGCCAGCATTGAACTCCTCCTTACCCCACTCAAAGCACTTTCGGGTGGAGTCAACATTTGGGTGACAAAAATAATCAATTTTTATACACTTTGCTCCTTAAAAGAGTACATTGTAAACATCAAGGGGCCAATAAAAGTTAAAGTGGAACTTCACTCTCCCAAACAATATTATTTTTAATCCTCATGCTGCTAGCATTAGTAAATACAGGGAGTCCCCGCGTTACGAACATCCGACTTGCGAGCGACTCCTACTTACGAACGGAAGGCTGCGTGGCCACTTTTCGATGGCGGGCACATTCAACGGGACCTTTTCGACGGCAGGCACATTCGACGGAACATCGGAAAACAACGTATCTGCCGCTATGCGCATGCTGTTTCGACTTAAGAGCAAACCTACAGTCCCTAACCCGTTCGTAACTTGGTGACTGCCTGTAGATATGATATACTTTTCTATGTAGCGCCCTGGTCCAAATGAGTGGGCGCTATGTGTTAAAATTATAGGATGTCTGAGCAATAGTTTGGCTCAGAAGGATTGTGTTCAAATTATACCTCTGTTTCAGTTCAGCTGGTTGCATGATTTTCCCCCCTGACGGTGGGTGTGGGTATCTGTTTCCTAGAAGCAGCCCAGGGGGCGTGGTCAAACCGCTGTGCATTCTGGGAGAGGGTACTTAAGAGACAGATACCATTTTGTGGGGTTCGTTTTCATGGGTGGTGGGCACCACCCGTATCCCAATCGGAGGGCCCTCCTGGCCTCAGGGATGTGCTGGCAGTTTTCGCCTCGGGGCCACGTTGGCCTGAGGCTCCGTTACTGAGATGTAGGCCCAGGAGTTACTGGGGCCTACTGATCCAGGGATGATCCTGTGTCGCCTTGCCTGTGGGAAGGGACCAAGCAATTGAGGACTCAATTGGAGGATGTATCCGGATCAAAATCGACCTCACAGTGCTGCCGGAGCGGCTGAAAGATCCTGGCACTGGGAGCTGTGTTCTTTTTCATCAGAAGGTAACCCAGTGAGTGGTTGCACAAGTCTGTGCCAGAGACTGTGATCGAGCTACGCACCGGTTGCTAGGCCCGAGAGAGTGGGCCTATCCAGTGGTTGCCAAGTCCAGCATGGAGACAGTTGTTCCTCTGGACCCAAGAAAATACCTGTGAACTGCAAATAAGGTACCCGAGTCCTCCCCATCCCTTCGCCACCCTTTGGGAACTTTAATTAATAAAACCCCTTGAAAGAGACTTTGTGTTGGAGCAAACTTTCTTCTGGACAACTGGATGAGCGTATGGAACAGTAAGGTAACGGCAGGTCCAAAATTAAACCAGCAGCTCCTACGGGGATATCGCTACACATAAATTTACTTGTTGTTTGCAACTTTTTTTTTTTTTACAATTTTTCGGTTACTTTCTGGTTTCTTGCCTAGGCAAATAACGTCATAAATCCCAGGAGTCTTCAGGAGGGGAGGAGGAGTTTTCTCAGCTAAAGCACACTCTTCGGCTTGCATGCCTGTCTAACAGCAGATGGGTTCCAGGATGTAAGTGCTATATGAATCATTTGCCCTTGCTGAAGATGGTCACAGTCAGAAATGCTAGGGGGATTTCTGAACCAAAAATATCATGGAGACATGGATGGATGGGGAGTTGGCTTTAAATATTAAAACAAAATTAAAAGCGGAGCTCCACCCTAAAGTGGAACTTCCGCTCAACGGAACCCCCCCCCCCCTCCGGTGTCACATTTGACACCTTTCAGGGGGGAGGGGGTGCAGATACTTGTCTAAGACAGGTATTTGCACCCACTTCCGGGGTGCTCTCTGCGGGAAATCTGCGAGAAGTACGTCACTTCCCGCAGAATACCTGTTGTGTTCTGGGAGACACTCGGCTCCCAGAAAGCACGGGGACCAGTCAGAACGGCGCAGCGCGAATCGCGCATGCGCCGTAGGGAACCAGGCAGTGAACTTCCTGGCTCCCTCACCGAGGATGGCGGTGGGGGCAGCAGAGTGATGAGCGATTGCTCGTCCTCTGCTGCAGACGTCGCTGGACTCCAGGACAGGTAAGTGTCCTAATATTAAAAGTCAGCAGCTGCTGTAGCTGCTGGCTTTTAATAATTTTATTTTCGGCGGAGCTCCGCTTTAAATAGAGTTTTTGATTTGTGGTGCTTAGATGCAGTGAAGATCCACTTCAAGTGCTGGAGCATACTATTCAGTAAAACAGACACTTGCTTGTCAGACAATTGATGTCCAAAACCAGGGACTAAAATTTTCAGGGAGAAGTCTCCAAAACCTAGGTGTGCCGACTACTATGTCCCAAACAAAGAAGTAAAACATGGCTGATTAAACGAATAAGCACAGCTCACACTAGCCAAAATCATCTCCTAGGCCAGGGTCTCAAAGCTTTTTCGATATGAGGGCCACATCGTCTAATTTACAAATATTTGCGGTAAAAAAAATATATATATATAGGTTTTAATTAATGAACAAATTAAATTTAAATGAATATAAATGTTTTTTGTAACCAGTATGTTATAATTAAGAACATAAAAAAAAAAAAAAAAGGCTGTAAAATAAAGCAAACAAATTACAACTAAACTTGAGCCCAGCAGCGTCCCGCTTACACCAGAGTCAACATCACAGTCTCCCCTTACATCAGAGTTCCCATTGTAGTCCCCCTTACATTGGAGTCTTCATCCGAGTCCCCAGAGTTCCCCCTTACTTCAGAGTCCCCATCAGAGGGCCGTAAAAAAAAATCTTGTAGTGGGCCAGATATGGCCCACAGACCATAATTTAGAGACCAATGTCCTAGGCAATTCCCAAGGTTGTACTCTACAGTGTGGCTGTGGGCAACATCTGAACCACTGGTAACTCCAGGGATGAGCAGATAGTTTCATAAAAACACCACAGCACCCTGCTTCTGTATTTCTCAGCCCTGATGCAAGCACTCGGATTGCTCTAGGGAGGAGTTATGAAAATATCAAAATGCCTTGATGGGTGCATATCAGCCTAGATGAGTGGGCATTACTAGACATGGTGCATTTGTATGCACCCTGCCGCAGCCAATGCTCACATGTATTGCTGGGCTTCTATGGATAAAAAAAAATGAAATGCAATAAATGATATCGGAAGGCCAGGCACAGTAAGCCTTGGAAGGAAAGGACTAGATGATGCACATCCAGTGGTCAGAAAAGAAGATCAGCCCTGTTTGGCTAAGAGGAGCTTACTGTAGTGCAAAATAAGCAATTCCACTAAAACAGAAGAGCCAGTACAACTGTGCAAGACTGAAATTAAGGCTGGAACTCAGCCTAAAAAAAACAAAAACTGGATTTTCACTTTGAGGCTCGGTTCACATATGAGCCGCATGCGGCTCACAGCAGGGGTCCAGTGTGTCCTCGTTCACCGTTTCAGGCTCAATTTCAGACTGAATTAGGACCTGAAATGGACCAAAAGGCACACAGCGTTTTTGTGCAAAACGCACCGGACCCACTGCGGAGATATGTGAAACAGCTCCATAGAGAGCAGGTCTAAAGTCTCCTGCTATTGCGAATTAGATGTGAGGATCCCACAACCAATACGCAATGGTGTGAACCCAGCCTAAGAGCCAGCCCTACAAAAATGTTGCAATATAGATACAGTCATGGCCGAAATTGTTGGCACCCCAGACATTTTTCCAGAAAATCAAGTATATTTCTCACAGAAAAGTATTACAGTAACACATGTTTTGCTATACAGATGTTTATTCCCTTTGTGTGTAATGGAACAAAACAAAAAAAGGGGGAAAAAAAAGCAAATTGGACATGTCACACAAAACTCCAAATATGGGCTGTTCAAAATTCTTGGCACCCATAACTTAATATTTGGTTGCACACACTTTGGAAAAAATAACTGAAATCAGTCGCTTCCTATAACCATCAATAAGCTTCTTACACCTCTCACCCGGGATTTTGGACCACTCTTCCTTTGCAAACTGCTCCAGGTCTTTCTTATTGGAAGGGTGCCTTTTCCCAACCGCAATGTTTAGATCTCTCCACAGGTGTTCAATGGGATTTAGATCTGGACTCATTGCTGGCAACTTTAGAACTCTCCAGCACTTTGTTGCCATCCATTTCTGGGTGCTTTTTGACGTATGTTTGGGGTCATTGTCCTGCTGGAAGACCCAAGATCTCGGACGCAAACCCAGCTTTCTGACACTGGGCTCTACAGTGCGACCCAAAATCCTTTGGTAATCCTCAGATTTCATGATGCCTTGCACACATTCAAGGCACCCAGTGCCAGAGGCAGCAAAACAACCCCAAAACGTCATTGAACCTCCACCATATTTCACTGTAGGTACCGTGTTCTTTTCTTTGTAGGCCTCATTCCGTTTTTGGTAAACAGTAGAATGATGTGCTTTACCAAAAAGCCCTACCTTGGTCTCATCTGTCCACAAGATGTTTTCCCAGAAGGATTTTGGCTTACTCAAGTACATTTTGGCAAACTGTAGTCTTGCTTTTTTATGTCTCTGTGTCAGTAGTGGGGTCCTCCTGGGTCTCCTGCCATTGCGT